>LZPO01066884.1:35302-47909 GCA_001675575.1 Neotoma lepida
ACTACTCCAGCCAAAACCTAACAATTATCCTGATTTTCTCAAGATTCTCCCAAAGATACCAGGACCCACAGACAACAGGAAGTAGTCTAGAAAATTCCCAAGAGATGGGATATGGGTGGGTTTGGGTTATTCAATGGATTATAAATGTTGTCTTTGTTTGGGGGGGAGGGGCTGGTTACAGTTGTTATTGTNATAGTCAGAAAAAAAGCTAAACAAAAGAGTTAAATTCAAAGATCTCTTTCTAAAGGAATAAAAGGGGATATGATATAGAAATGATGAGATAAAAGGGTAGATTATTGAACCTACTTTAATCCAAAAAACAACTATGACTCTCAAAATATTTTACATTGATATGATTTTGGTTTAGTAACACAAATTAAAAATTAATTTTGTTATACTGTATGTATGTTTCTACTCTTGTTTGGGGTATTATATTTATACAGCTCATTAAAAATGTAATGTATAATTAAGAAATACAGATTAATAGTCATCTATAAAAGTCAAACTTTTTATAATAGTCAAACTTATAGTCAGGTATGTTTTCAAGGTCATACACATATATTTAGATATATTTAGATAGAAAGATGGTCTTCAAACACTTCAAAGACCTACAGAATATGACATTTAATATGTTTAATAACCTAAGGCTTTTTATGACAGTGAGATATGTCTGCTGCTGACAACACCAATTTACTTCAAAAGAGGATAATGGGCATCAAAGAAACTCCATNTGGTGTTTATTTTCTTTATGGCAGAAGCTAGCCATNTNGGCAAAGAAAGTGCCNTTGCCTCAGTTGCTGANATTATACNGTCCAAACNGGACTAGCAGGATGCAAAAAAAAGTGACTGCCAAACTTGGTCAAGACAAGGTACGACAGTCCTCCAAAATTCCCTGCTTCTCAAAAATGTCTGTCAGATATACTAGGCCTGTAGGCCAAATATAGATGCCCCAACATTACAGAAGAACTTTGAGCAGCCANATGTTCCTGTTGTTAGATAACATTTCACCCTTCTGGGGTCTTTGATGGAGTTAAAGACTGAATAATGAGAGTTAAAGTTTTCCTTAGTTATAATAAAAAGGTAAATTAGGTATAAAACTTTAGACTCACAAATATAAGGTAGATAATATTTTCTNTAAATTTGCCAAATACAAATGGACTAGATATTATAACTGTAATTCTTATTTGATAGCTGTTTTTGTTGTATATAATTTAAAACCTTCCTTTTTAATTAGACAAAAAGGGGGAAATGTGGAATATTTCTTTACACTGGGTGAATATATANCACTGTGATTGATTCAATAAAGAAACTGACTGGCCCAGGGCTGGACAGGTAGAGGTTAGGCAGGACTTACAGACAAAGAAAGAGCGCATGAAAGAGAAGAAGAGAGGAGTCTCAGAATTGCAAGGAAATTCAGAGAGAAGGAAATGAACTTGCCATACNGAGAAAAGGTGCCAGGCCACATGGCAGAGTGCAGATAAAAGATATGGGTTAATATAAGTTATAAGAGCTAATAAAACACAAGTTTAAGCTATCAGCCAAGCATTTATAATTAATAATAAGTCTCAGTGTGGTTATTTGGGAACTGGCTGGCGGGACAGAAAAGTCTGTCTATAGGTTACATCATATATTCACTGCTTCATGTATTGATACTAACTGTATTAGAAACCAATTGCTTTTTGTTATTGTTGTTCCCACTGGGTTCTGGCCAGTAAAGTTCTGTGTGAATTTTGTTGCTGTGGTTTCCAGATTCTGGATGCCTCTAAAAATTAACTTGAGTCTCTGGAGGCAGAGACAGGTGTATCTCTGTGAGTTCAAGGCCAGCCTGGCCTACAGAGTGAGTCCTAGGACAGCCAGGGCTACATGGAGAAGCCCTGTCTCCAGGGGGGAAAATTATCTTGACTCAAAACATCAGTGTATCATACCATAATTACTTTTTCTTACTTTCTCGCTTCCTGCATCCCTTGCTTCCTTGATCTCTCTCTCTTTCCCCCTTCTTCCCTCCCTCCCCCTTCATCCTTTCTGCCTTTCCTTGTTCCCTCCCTCCCTCCCTTCCTTCTTTTCCCTTATCCATTGAACGGAAGACTATTTTGTTACAATACAACCAAAAAAACTCTTCCCTCATGCTGCTGGACCATGAGGGAGCCATAAACAAGTCTCCACTGAATGGCACACAGTGGGATATTTGCTAAGGATACCCAAGTGCAGATGGCTCTGGAACATAAGCAATAAAGGTGAGATCGGAGGAACACTGTGCGGGACATCAGCACGGTGGGTACTTGAAGCCACTGCTCCAAAGCTAGTAAGTGGGGGAATCATTTCCCATAGCATTGTCTGCAACCAGACCAGTTTCTTTCCACAGGCCCCAGCTTACTGCTCTCCCGAGCTCATCTCCCTTATTTAAAGCACCTCTTTAAAAATGTTGCCCCCTAAAGGATTGAGATCAGGAAACTGACAGNTCACAAAACAGTCTGCTGCCACAAGGGCCCAAAGGAGCAGCCCCTAAGAGAAGAGGTTCTACTCTTAGCCCAAATACAACTTGCTGTAAACCGGGGCCTTCTGTGTGTTTGTAATACAGCCTTCTTCCATTACAAGACACTTTGAAGATCTCACCTTCTCCCATTACTTTGTCTTCTACATAAAATGCCCACAGATGTGAGACTGTTAGAACGTGTGAGAACTGCAGCTGATAATTCATAAACCAATAGGGCTCAAACTTAGGATTCCATGTTGGTAAGCGGGCCTGTTGCAGCAGGAGCACCCCCTACTGGCTATAAGGAGAAATGCTATGAACTGGGCACAAAAACTGACAAGCTTGGAAATACCAGTCAACATTTATTGTCTAGTAACAACCCATTATTGGCTGATGTTCTGCCATAAAAGAGCAACGAGTTTGTGNATTCAAATGATCAAACTAAGTATCTTAATTCTGTCACTTTTCAAATTATACATTTAATAATTTGGCATCTTCTAGGACAATTATCACCAAAGGATCTGAGATTTGACTAAATTTTAAGGTCTTAGGGATCTTTCACTTTGATTTTCTTGGCTTTTTTTTTCAGTTCTTTTTAAAATGTTGTCAAAGTTGACTGTGTAACAACTGAGCAAAATGGAATGATGCAAAGAAAGATTTAGATACGCCCTCTCTATACATGGAAGGATTCAAAGGTGCATCTATACATCTATAACTACATCTATAACTACAAATATGACATAATCAGAAACAAATTGGATTCCTTCATGAATATCGGCTGATGCTAAGCTCTTATCTAAAGAAGTAGGCAAGACTTGTATTGTTTGATATGCCAAATATCAGACACAATGCAAAAGTATTGTAACTGAAACATCAGAACACTAACAAAGTGAAGTTGCTAGAAACAGACCAGGTATTTCAAGAGAGACAGAATTGGTAAAGGCATCTTGGAAGTTAATTGGAAGAGGATTAAATAAGCAATGTTGAGAAAATCTGAGCAACGCCTTTCTTAAGATCTATACAACAAAAGGTTATAACTTGGGTAACAATCTAAGCAAAGGAAATCATACAAGCACCAGGGGCAAGGGTGGGGTGGGATCTTGGTGATTCTATGGAAGGTAAGCATTCCTAAACCAGACATAAAATGAGCCACATAGTTGGGAAGAGGAAGGGGATTGGTGGGAGGGGCAGGGAGAAGAAAGGAGGATGGGGGGCCATATGGTGAAAATATATTAGAGACATGTATAAAAATGTTGTGACTAAACCCATTATTACAGCTAATTAACATATACCAATAGAAAATGCTTTAAAGATTTTTTTAAATGAGCCATAGCTTCAGGCAGCAAAAGGAATGCAATATCTTACAATTTTATTTAACATGTTTGTGTTCCTCCCCCTTATTTCTGATTTTTCAGCTACTCTTTAACACATACTTTGCCATTGTAACTCATTAGGCACCCTTCCCATTTTATAATTTTCTCTTTTTTAAGGTAGGAAAATTGAGGCATGTGGGGTTGGAGTTACTTGGCTCCTATCTGGAGAGAGAGTAGGTGATGGGTAAAGGGTGTCTCTGCAGGAGAATGTGTTTCAGGCACATTAACAACCAGGATGGTCTGTGAAGAAGACAGCTTCCACACCCTGTCAAAACTGGGGAGGAATCTGCTGAAGAAGCCACTGCTTGCAATTTAATGCTCCAGTAATTGTTCCATAAAAAGACCCATGAGCCTTCACTGTGTGAAGGAAATGGTCTAGACACCCGCGGTCCAAGAATGTGCCCTTATGTGGATAGCCAACTTAGTTTACACACTCCTCCTGAGTCACAAAGGGGATCCAGAGCGCCAGTGGGCCAGGGCCAGGATGTGGGTGGTTAAACAACGGCTTTTGGAAGGACTCTCCTGGCAGCCACCTCATCATACCAGCTGATGAGCAAATGAAGAATTTCTGAATGAAATTAGACAAGAAGATAAATTGGCCATGTTCTTTCCAATAAGTGAAGGATGGGCATCCACCAAACTTCCACATTTCTCCAGACTGTCAAATCTGGAGTATGTCAAATCTGGCAATCCTGNGTAACTACCAGTGTTTCTCTGTGAGCTTCACATGGGAAAGACCTGTCTATACCAATTACACCTTGGAATTTTTGACTACACATACACTACTGTGCTTTCCAAATCGCCTTTGTGATTAGATTGCACTTTCGAAGCTGCTGCCACATTCCACTTACGATCAGATGGGAGCAGGGAAATGGAAAGAGGAAACAATCTACATGTTTCTCCTGGATTTGCAGGGTGTATTTTTCCCCTTAATGTATTACAAAGAAGCCTTAAATCCCACCTCTTTCACAAAGAACTTCATTGCTTAATGAAAAACAGTTGTCAATTTTTCCATATCCAAAGCTGTTCAAACTCATTTCCCAATTATCTGTTTGCCTAACACATGTACGTAAAGGAATGTGTTATTTGCTCATGAACAATGTTTTTTTAATATTAAAGTGTTCAATTACATAATATCCATTATTATTTTCATACTGCAACCTANATTTTGCAAAAGCAAATCATGAAAATNTTTATATAAAAATCTCCCCACAATTTACCTTTCTATAGCAATCATGCTGACATCATAGGCTTGGTAATATAAAGTTTGCCTCATCAGGACAAAGAATTGGATCAAAGGTGTTAACTTGGCAGCTTGCCTCTTGCTGAGACTGAAAGAGAAGAACCAGGCAGAGCTCACTTTCGGACCCACTTCTTTTATCTTCCAGCCAATGCCTTCCATGTCCATCTTCTCCACATATTTCTCTCCTACCCCTCTCATGGTATACATTACTAACATTCATCAGCATCAGCTTCTCCTTTATTTCCTACAACACAAGGACTGCATCTCTCACACATGCTATCTCCTGGAAATCAGGTGTATCCATGTGACTTATTCTGGACAAGGTAATATGAACAGAAGAAATGCAGACAAGAGAGGGATGGCCCTACGGCTAAAGCGATTCTGAGCATAGACCTTATGCTGACCTCACTCTGCCTTCCAACAGTCAGAACATTACCAATGGACTTCCCTTCCACCGAGAGTGAAAGAGAACTGTACATTGTTTCAGTTAGAGCTCAACCAGAGAGATGGGGCCACTAAGTATTACGAGAGATGATAGGTAGATATATATAGAAGGCAGGTAGATAGATAAATGATAGATAGATATAGAGATAGATACATAGATAGATAAATAAATAGATGATAAATGATAGACTCATTGGTTCATAGATATATATATATGTAGAGAGATTCATAGATATATACAAGATATATACATGTATACATGTATTTGTTACAGTGACTCAGCCTTAAGCAACAATGGGAGATGATGAAGCTGTCTTTGAGGGACTGCTGTTTGCAATGTGATGCTGGATCTTGAAGAACAAAGGATAGACAATCAGAAAAGGAAGACAGATAACGATGAAAAGGAACAAGACTCACCGAACCACAAGAACAAGCCAGTCTTCCGAAAGAGGACTGATGCCCAGGTCAGCTCCCGTTGCGTCTGTCCTTGATTACAAAGGTACTGTGGTAGGTAGAATCACAACCCCCAAAGATGCCCAGTCCCTGAGACCCNAGAATATGTTCCACATTTCGGGAATGGGAGTTAGGACATCAGATGGAATTGGAAACAGTCAGGTTGGTTTCAAACATGAGAGTGATTTTTTTTATTTCCATGAAAGATAGAAACTGTCTCAACCTCATTATACATAAGAGGGAGCTCATGTGTGTAGCATGTGGGTCTGATTTAAGGAAATTTGTCCTCTTTGGATAGAAATCATATGTAGTCCCAGACTGTGGCCTGAACCCTTTGCTTATATGAATTGGTTTTCACTGGAATCAGCTGACCATAAGATAGGAATCTACCCTGGTGTCCGTGGATCCCATGTAGACCAAGAGCATAGAAGAAGGCAGAAAAGTGGGGGTCAGAGCCATGAACTACAGGAAAGATCCATCATCCATGGCTAATATTGGAGGTTAAGGAAGGAAACCTTGAGCCGAAGAATAGGGACACTTCTCCTGAAAGTGGCAAAGAAATGGATCCTCTTCTAAAAATGAAGGTAAATTTGTGGACAGCTTGTTTTTGTTTTTGTTTTTGTTTTTGTTTTTGTTTTTGTTTTTCCCAGTGAGATACTTGTCAAACAGGTACTGCAGGATGATGAAGTACTGGAAGCCGCATGATTCTGACCATGTTAGAATGGCAAAGGAAGCTTAAACAGGTGCCTGCTGATGGGGCCAAGGTATCAGAGAAACTGAAGGAGGATCCGGGGTGAGGTGAAACAGTTTCAGGCCAAACTTCTTCGTAAAGACAATAGGATGGATCAGGACATAGGCAATGGTATAGTGAGCCACAAAGCACCACTGCTTCCCTGCCAGTTTCCTGTGCTAAAAACCTCCCCGTCNCCCACACTGTATGAGAAAGCAGACTGTGAAGCCTGCAGTTCAGCTGCACCAAGCTAACACGTTACAAAGCCATGACACAGGCTTCCAGCTCTGTGCAATTCACATCTGATCTTATTTTCTTCTTTCTTCTCAAGGAAATTAATGCCTAACTGACAGCTGTTGAAATTTCACGTAATATTAAACTGTCTGAGTGTATTAAAAATATTTTTCTTTAGGGTATGTGTATAAAATAATCCTCATAACTAGAGTTTTGAGAATATACATTGCTTTTACATACACATTTATTTGTGGCTTAGAAAGGGAATCCTTTATTAAACTAACAATAAGCTCCTAACTGGGATCCATACAGTTTCTCAAATGAGCCATTTATGAACATGTATGGTTTCCTGAAAATCGTCCCTATCAAAAAAATTCCTCCAAGGGTCAGTGTATCTATTGCAGCATGGGAAAACAATAACCATCTTAAAGGCAGGAAGTATGTTTCACTTACGCCCTCTCCACTCTGGCGTTGGACTTGAGAACAACGTCTTACTCCTCTGCACTAGAGTTGCCTCGTCAGTGAAATGAAATGATCTTTTCAGCTACCTTCAGTTCCATAGCAATCACCTGAATTATCTATGACTTTTGGAGCCAGAGNGAGTATATGGAAGCAATTGTTAGAAGGAGACTGNTGTTGTCAACAGGCCTCTTAACTAGCTGATAAAATTTGCTTGTACTCACAAGGAAAATAACCCTATGTATGGGTAGATCCATGGATGCCATCAAGATGTACTTTTTAACCTACGTGGGAAGAATTCATAAGACTCACAAACCTGCTAATGTAGTCATTCTGATGGGCAATCCTAAAGCTCTGAAAACACATGAAAGGGAGCAGACCCCTATCTTCCTGAAGATACCTTATCCTAGAAAGCAGAGAAGCAGTATCAAGGCTGTCTCTTATACACATCTAGATGTGTATAAGAGACAGGTCCCAGATGGTTAACCCAGCCGAGGGAAAACAGCCAACTCGATTTCAAATGTGAGAGTGACTTTTTTTATTTATTTAAGTGAAAGATAGAAACTGTCTCAGCTTCATTGTACCTAAGAGGGGAGCTCAAGTGTGCAGCATGTGGGTCTGGTTTGAGTAAAAGTTTGTCTCTTTTCAATAGAAATCATATGTAACCCAGGCAGTGGCCTGGACCATTTGCTAACACTAATTGTTGTCGGTTGAAAGTGGAGTAGGGGATTGTTAAAGTCTTCCCTGGCAGAAACCCGATCTGTGGAAATGTACTTCACAGGAACAGTGATGAGGTTTGCAGCTGCCAGGAGAGTGTGACAGTGTGGCTGCATGTGTCTCCATCTTCTCTCTGCCAATGGCAGAGAAACTCACATGAAACACATTGGGAGTGAGGTGCCCCAAATTCAGATTTTGGCTTCCTCTGCCTCCCACCCCAACCCACCCAGTCAGCTCAGTACTCNACAACAAAAACTGAAGTGGGTGTGTTCACCGTTTCTAAGGATGTGTTGTTTTGTTTTTTCAAAAATGATTATTTTCTAATGTGACTACTTTGAACTATGATTAATATAAGTACATTTAAGGTATAACATTAGCAAGTTATAAAACCACCAAGTAAGGCCAGATGTATAAACTGACTTGATGTTTTAATTTAAAACACTGGGACCAACTTGAAAGGCCCATTATAATCTGAGCCAAATGAAGGCAAATTCACATACATTGCCTACCTGTTATGCACATACCTGAATGTCATTGCCTCATTCATTTATTATTAGCCAATCTATATGTGACCAAAATAAATAGATTTTTTTAGGGAAAATTTAAGCTAGACAAATGAACCTTTGATCTTAGGTTAATCGTGACAGTATTTGAGAACCCAGTTGTGTTTGGTAAGCTATAATATAAATTATCTGGTATTTTAAATAGCTATGGGGTGTGAACATGGTAAGTTAGTGTGACTTTCTTTTCTGGGTTATCATTTGCCTCCCACCATCAGCACTGCAGGAACTTGCACGTATTGTCATGTCCGTCAGTCTTACTGGGCATCACCACAGCTCATTTCAGGTTGTGAAAAAAGATATCAGCAATATTCATCTGTAAGAATCATCACATAATATCATGGAATTATTCTTCCTGTGCTGTAGAAGCTAAAAACTAATGCAATACCTGCACTCTTGGTATGTTCATTAATCATTTATTTAATAAACATAAAACCACGCATGATTCTTTCCTGCTTGCTAAAAGTAATCCTCCAAATACTTCAGTCTCACAAGCAAATATTCACTATGACCTTTGTTCAGACATGGATGCCCAGAGCCCAGAGAGTCTGAGCCAAGCTGGCCTTAACACCTGCTCTTTCTCCATGACACCAAACCATGCAATACAGAGAAAAGAAAACACAGTAACACATCCTAGTTTGGGAAAGGTGTAAGAGAGCCTAGCCCGTGAAGGAAACATAAAGTAAGTAAGAATCCATGTGGCTTATCAGCTGTTTTTCAGATACAAATCGTAAGTCTCCTACTGTNNTCACAATATTAGATTAGAGCCCTAGGGCTAGAGGGGTTGTTCAGCAGTTAAAGAGCACTGGCTGTTCTTACAGAGTACTCAGGTTCGATTCCGAGCACCCACATGATGCTCACAACTGCCTATAATTCTAGTTCCAGGATTCTGGCTTCCCCAGGCATCAGGCATATGCATGGTGCACATATATGCACACAAGTAAACCACTCATATACATTAATTAAAATAAATCTTAAAATGTTATTTNAATGCTATACATTATTACCCCAAAGACTACTGTGTCTTTAGGTCATACTAGTATATTAAAATAGCTGAGGTTGGCTTACTACTAAGTTTGACATCATTTTAAATGCTTTCTTGGTTCAGAGACACTAAAACAGTGGTTCTCAACCTTCCTAATGCTGCAATCCTTTAATACAATTCCTCATGCTGTGGTGACCCCCAACCATAAAATTATTTCGTTGCTACTTCATAACTTTAATTTTGTTACCATTATGAGTCATAATGTAAATATCTGTTATACAGGATACATGATTTATGACCCCCAAGGGGGTCATGACTCACAGGTTGAGAACCACTGCAGTAAAGGATCATTTGTACCAGCAATCAGCTATCTGAGAGTGTTGATGGACCTTGCTAACTGGCCATCCAAACTGTTTCCTTTTCTTCCTGGACAGCAGAAAGGCCACACTTTTTAATCACTTGCAGTTTGGTGCAGCCACATGATGTTAAGGAATAAGCGATAAGAGCCACTTCCAGTTCAGATCCATAAAAGTGCCCCCCCTCCATTAATCCCATAGCAACACATTCCCTTTCCTGCACACACACACCAGCTTGATGACAGGATGTGACTCCCATCCAACAGGATGTGAAGGCAGAGAGACAGAGCTGTAAAAGGGAGGAGTTGGGCACCCTAAAAACTCCACCCCAGGAAGGCTNCCTGTAGCAATCCACATGACTGTGAGCAAGCGTGACTTCCCTTCTGTCGANCAACTGAGTCAGTNGGGGACTATCGGTCGTGGTGCTAACACACAACCTAGCCTTGGTTCCACTCCTCTTGCGAATCAAGAGGTNGGTGGGTAAGTAAGAGGGCCAAAGGCAGGTTTTGAGCACTCACTCTACACCCACTTGCCACACGCTCCTCCATATGACATGCCATCTCAACCACTGCAGAGATCCTCATGAGACAGGGATATCATTGCCCTCCTTCAGCATACAGGGAGACATCCATAAGGTTACCAGCCACTAGACAGCAAGATCAATGTTCAAATCACCCTCTGACTGTGTCACCTGGGATGAGCCAGCTCACCAAGAGCCCTCCTACACTACCTGAACTATCCCACTTTCTGTTCCCTGGGTAGACATTTCCCTGAAGTGACAGCTTCTGGGATGGGCAATGTAAAAGCCTCTCCTCCNTGGAAGCCAAGTGTTTTCACCNGGATGAGAAGTGGGCAGAGGATGTGTAACTGGCCCCTGCATTTATAACTTGGAACACATTTTTTCCACGGAAAAATTATTATGCAGACATGTTCCATCTTTCAAACTGTATGCAAAAGCACTTTGCAAACCATCATGAAGTATATAATAATATAATAAGGAAATAATATTCTACAGTACATTAGCACTATAATTCTGACACATTGTAGATAAAATAGCATTTTGTGAAGTAGTTTGAGAATTTAACCACAGTTATACTGTTGCAAAGGAAAAATATATTCCAGTAGCCCAAACAACTGACGTGTCACAGATTTTTGGAACTCCATCCATTGATAAACCAAGAATGACATGGATAAAGAGCATGCAGCATCACTGTCCTCATCAGTCATTATTTATTGAGGGCAATGTATTGGGTGAGGGCTTCAGAGTAAAGAGAAAGAAGGGAAGTGTTAATCTAACTTCTCAGGGACTACAGTTCCCATGCCCACTTGGGAAGGAGCCCAAACTGTTCCAAACCATCCCTCTCATCCTTTGCCGTCCTTCCTCCTTCTCTACTTTCTTCTCTCACTTTCACTCATCCTTTGCTCCATTGTATTTGCCTCTTGTCATTCTTCCTTTTCTTCAGCCACATTGACTCAGTCAGTCATCATTAAACACATTCTCTGCAGGGGCTGACTGGACAGTAAGACTCTAAAATGGTCCTAACCAATCTCATGACATTGGTGCTCCTGCCACGCAAAAAATGGACTGTGGCTGGTCAGCATTCACTCAGAAGCCACACATCATTCTCATTGGCACCTTTTGCTCACAGAAAAATTCCTCATTACATTTAGAATCCCTACAACGCCTGTGTCTAAACCCATCCCTATCCGAAGCCCCCTATGTACGTACCCAATTNTTGAATTACATGATCCTCTGTATACAACTATATACACCTCCTTCCTTCTGCCTTTGTTAGCCTGCCTCCCTCAACAATGCTCTTCAAGTAACCAGGATGAATCAACTTTGTGTATTTTTTTCAATATTTCCCTCAAAGACCATGTACTTGGAGAACATGTCCATATCACTTCAGCTATGGCTCTTTTGTTGACTTTATGGGGATAGAAAGAAGCNTGTTTTCAAAAGTCCTTTATGCATTAGGCACTGTGATGGGTACTTTTATGTAGAATCCTATTTCATTGACAATATCCCTACAAAGTGACTGACAATTTCCCAACTGTTCACATATGAAAACCAAGAAGTCAAGGATGTTCTGTAGGTTAGGAAAATGCAAGGCCTNGATTTGACCAGCTATACACTGAACAGCAAAAGCCATGTCTGTCTCCTGCACTATTTCTCTTACAACAAGACATGGAATGTGGTGCCCATACTTNTCAATGTGTCTATAGATATTTTCAGGTCAGAAGATGACTCTCAACCATCTTTGCATCATGGAGGATCTACTGTTANGCCTTGAATAGCAGATACTTAGTGTAGTGTTGATTCNGGTATGATCTCAAATGAGGATGGGTAAGTCAGAAATTCTCTGTATTGCTGCCATATGCAAGTCACTCATCCATAAGCCGCCACGGATATGTCTGCAGATACATTCACAGAAAGAACCAGGCACTAATTCTCCGTAGTGATTTGAATAAGAATAGCCCCCATAGGCCCATATATTTGAATGCTTAATCATTGCAGAATGGTACAATTTGAGATAGATTAGGATTAAGAGGTGTGGCCTTGTTGAAGGAAATGTGTCA
>LZPO01066885.1:0-13544 GCA_001675575.1 Neotoma lepida
GGCTGTATTTACATATTTGTGCATACACAAACATATATATATACACACACACATACAGAAAACATATATACATATACATATATATATATAAAACAATAATAATGGGGGAAAGAGGCTATCAATTTGAGAATGGAGGCAACATGGAAAGACAAGATTTGGAAGGGTCTAGAGAGAAGAAAGGGCGGGGGAAAGTGATGTAATTATGTTCTTAATACATTTTATAAAAAACAGAAAATTACTCAGGCCTATTCAGATCATTCTTTTTTAATTGGTTTATTTGGTTTTGTGCTATTGAGCTCCTTGAATTCCTTATATTGTGGAAATAACCCCTTCAGCTGTATAGTTTAGAAATGCTTTCTTGACTCTGTTAAACTGCCTCTTTACTATGTTGATGGCTTCCTTTTCATGTAGAGGCTTTTCGAGTTTGATATGAACCCAGCAAACAAACTTTTGTTGGCTATATTTGGGGACGTATCAAAAAACCACTTCCCAGGCAAATATTTTAAATTTCCCCTAGTAGCTTCATGAGTCATGATTTTATGTGTAAGCTTTAATAGATTTTTGATATTTATAATTATGAGAGAAAGCAGTTTCATTCTTATGTATACCGTCATCTAATTTTCCCAACACCACTTACACCTAACAGAGCCATTGTGTATTCTTGACTCTGTCAAATATCACCTGATCACAACATGCGGGCTGGTTTCTGCCTGTCTATTCTGCTCACTGAAATACAGTTCTTTCTGTTTTTAATGTCCTTTGATGATAACTTCCTCATACATTTTTAGGTCTGGTTATGATGCCTCCAGCTTCCTGCCGATTGTTTTGGCTATTCAGGTTTATCTGCAGTCTCTTATGAACTTTGAGATTATTTATTATAATTCTTTGTTGATGAGTCTGCATATCATATAGGGGCATTTTAACTATATTGACTTTTCCATGCATACAGGGTATCTTTGTATTTATTTGTATGTTTTTCAGTATCCTTCATCCATGTTTTATAGTTTTCATTTCTTTCACTTCTCTGTTAAATTTGTGGCTAGTGTTTATAGCTGTTCAAAGTGAGATTGCTATTTACTTATTTTGGGGGAGGGTCAGGTAGCTTTCTCAGCATATAGAAATATGATGACTTCTTAGCCCTTCAGCTAAGGTCAAGTGCATGCAGAAATACAAATGTGTTTTGGGTGCTGATTTTGGACCCTTGATTTTATAGAATTTATTAGTTCCAACAGTTTTTTTTTTATGTCATTTTAGAATTCTCTATACACGAGACCAGGTCATCTTTTAACAGGGTCAGTTTGCTTTTTTCTTTGTTATTCTGGATTCCCTTTATTTCTTTTTCTCCTGCCAATTGTTCTGGTAAGGACTTACAGTACTATGTGGACAAAAGGCAATAACACTGGGCATCCTTGTCTTGTTCCAGACTTCACAAGGATGCTTTCCATTATTTCTCCATTCAGTATGGCATTAGCTGTGGGTTTGTCATAAATGACTTTCCTGGGTTACAGTATTCTTTCCACCCTGAATTGTGTAGGGTATTATACCATGAATGAATTTTAAATTTTGTAAAATGCTTTCTAAGTGTCTATTTAAATTTCCCTATGTTTTTTGTGTTTGACTCTGATAATACATCGGCTCTTTCATACTGAAGCGTTCTTGCATCCCATTTGAACACAGTGAATGATCTTTTCTAATGTGCCATGAAATGCAGTTTGCTGGCATTTTATTTAACATTTTATGTTTATGTTCATAAGCGGTATTGGTCTATAAATTTCTTCTGAGATTGTTCCTTTTCTGGTATAGGTACACATAAGTTTTTAAGGATTCCTTCTTTTTCAATTTTTTAAAATACTTTGAGAAAGTTGGTACTAGTTCTTTAAATATTGGTAGATTTTATAAGTAATGNATCAAGTGTTAGGCTTTTCTTTGGTTACTTTGAAAAAGTGATACAACAGTAATTTTACTAATAAAATTATTTTATTGTCATTTTTAATGAATGTAATCACTTATTACTGATTCAATCTCAGAGCTCATTATTAGTCTCTTTATGTTTTATATTTCTAGGCCAGTATGGTAGGGCCATAGCTCCAATTCCAGCACTATGGAGTCGGGGACAGAAAAATCCCAAGTTCATGGCTAGCCTGAGTTACGTAGTAAGACTGTCTCAAACAAATGGAGGAAAAAAGGTTTTATATGTATTATTCAAATTTGGTAAGCTGCATACCACAGAATTTATTTGCTCCTCTAGATTTTCTTTTTACTCATGTATGGGGAAGGGCACAGTTCCGGTGTGAGGCAGAGGGCAATTCCCAGGAGTCCGTTCTCTTTCCAGCATGTGAGTCCAACAGGCTTGGTGGCAAGCGCCTTTACCAGCTGCGCAATCTCACCAGTCCTCTGATATTTTCCATGTGTTTTTATACTTGCTCATAGTCCTTTCAGATGACCCTTTGTTCTCTGGTGGTGTTGGTTGCAATGTCTTACCCTCATCTCTGATACTGAGTATTGTTCTTCATTTAGCTAAAGGCTTATTAATTTTATCTTTTCCAAAACCTACCATACTACATTTGTCTGTTTGGATTTCTCAAGTATTTCATTTACCCTGCTCTGACATTTAACAGTGCCTTCTACATTTGGTTCTTCTTTTTCTAGTTCCTTAGGAAGCGCCACAAGGTCTCCAGCTGAAATCTTGCTATTACTTTTTGAATGTTGGTGCTGGTTGCTAAGGGTTTCCCTTTGAGAATGGTATTTGCCATAGTCTATATGTTTTAATGTAATGTGCTTCCATTTCCACTTAACTCACGGAGCTTATATTTCTCATTTAATGTCTTCAGTGATTTCTTTCTTCAAGAGTGTTTGATGTATCTAATGCTGGTTCCAGGGTTCTACCTATTGTTGATCTCTTGATTTATTCCACAATGGTTAGAAAAGACACTTTGATTTTTTTTAATTGCTATTTTTTGCAGCCTAATATATGATTTGTTCTGGAAAATGCTCAGTGTGCAGTTGAGAAGAATGCTTAGACAAGGGCTGCTAGATGCAATGCTCTAAAAATGTCTTAGGCTCATGGTTAACTCCCATGTTCCTTTCCTGATTTTCTAGTTAGATTATCTGGTCACTAACGAATGCTGGGCATTGAATTTTGCTATTATTATATTACAGTCTATCTTTCCTTTAAGATTTATTAGTACCTCTTTTATATATTTATCTAGCTACTAAAGTTCACATTAAATATCACCTCTAATTTTGTGTTATTGCTGACTGATACATTTAGATCTAACATAATACTTACTAAATATTTCCTGAATGAATAAGAGAATAAACAATGCCATTATAGGAAGATTTTCACAAAAATATTTATCATTTTATTTTTAATTTATTATTGCCTGTTAATCTAAACTTCATGGTTCAGTCAACCCTAAGTTCAAATTGATATGTATACAAGTTACTAAGTACCTAAAATCCTATAGGTTCTGCTTATGATCATGGCTTAATCTGTAAGGTAATTCATATTACTCTTGGTGCCTCAACAGAAACTTAAATCCTGTGGACAGGCATTTTCAAATGCAAGCCATTTGAAATAATGGAATGAAAAATAAGAAAAACAAGTAACAGTTCTTTCATTTGCCAAAAAATTGCCACTATAAATTTCTTAATCAGTAAAAGCAAAAATGTCAAAATTACTACTCATCTCTTTAGTGCTTAATAAAGACAACGTAACAGGGAGTGGCTTGGCAATACTTGGGGCAATACTTGGTGCAGTGGGTAAATGCATTTTCTGCAAAAGCCTGGAGACCTGAGTTTGATTCTCCAGAACCCATGCAGAGGTAGGAAGAGAGAAAGAACATCTGAGAGTACCAGCCACCCCTCCCCCACACACATCACAAACACACACAATGATCGTAAACAACTTTTTAAAAGAAAGCAGTTTAGCAATTCTAAAATCTCAAAAAGTAAATTGGATTTAGGATAAATAATGTGAATATGCTGTTCATATATCTTTATCATTTTCTATTTATTGCTTATTAATACCAATAGGTATTATAGAAAAAACAGAAAAAGACCAATTCACCACTTTGAATTGAAGAATTTCATTCATACTAGTCAATAAAATAGATTATAGTTTGAAACTAGTTAAAGAGGTGCCCTCAAAAGTACACATCTCATAATCTTGAGTTTTAATACAGGAAGAAATATATACAGTATTTACATTACTTTTGTTTTAATTTAAAATACATTAGTACTCAAATTCAACATTTTAGATATCTACATTTAAATTTAATTTCACTGACTTTTTAATATGGTATTTTTCATTAAGATTTAATATTTTAGTCCATTTTGGAGCATTATATTTATGGAATTAAGGGAAAATTCAATTGTTAAACTTATTGTGTGGCAAGCATTTCTCATAAACTATCCACCATTACATTTCAAGTATACCAAAATAGATTCCATCAATAAACACATATGAAGTAGCCTGGGAACGCACATCGACAAACTGTATGATGAAGTGTCTCCTCTGCCCATCTGAGTACACAGACAGCACATATTCACCGGGTTTCCCATGGCTCTCGCGCACCAAGAAGTCTCCTTGCTGCCTCAGCAGCTCTTGGGCCTCTATCCTGGGGATTGCACCGTGGTACCAGTCATGCTCCGCCAGGGGCTTNTCACTCACAGAGATCACATCAGAGAGCTGAACAAATGTTTTAAAGACCAAGTTAGAAAAAAAATCTTATTTTGTCCTAATAAAGTTCACTGCAAGTAAAAATACTTCTTACATAATATGCTCTGCTTTCATAGGCCAATTAAAAATTAAATGATAAATCTGATATTTTCACAATTATTAAAGAAAAAATCCCCTGGAGTACCAGGGCCCAAGTTCAGCACAAATACATAGCCTNCAATACTTTCTTTCTATCATGCACAGGAACATTAGCATTTAAGGTCAACAGTCCTACTCTTACTCCCCTTATGATAAAATAAATCTATTTAATACTATTCATCAATCAGAAAGCATTTTCAGAGAAATGTATCACAAACACATTAAACATGTTTTCTTCATTGAATTAATTAACTCTAGACCACTCAGACTGCGCACTGTACCTAATGGTAGGTAGGAATGGGTCTCGGCTACCACCTGGAGCTGCCTGGCTAAGCTCTTCTCACTCACTCCTCTACCTCACCTCTGCTAAGCCATTGCTCTGCCATGTGGCTGGTCNTGGTTTTGTCAAGCTATGGCAGATAAAGCCCCGGGTGAAAGAGCATCAAAGAAAATGAGCAGCGTGCAAACACAACACATGTGGGGACGATTATAAGCCATGAAACAGACAGAAAAGCAAGTCACCTACTGTTTTAGGAGAATACATACTCATACAAAAGAGTGGAAATAAGCAAGAGCTAGCTACACTGCCTTGAAAATCCTGAAATTGGTGGGAGATGAANTCAGACATGTATGACCACATCTAAGTTCTGTTGTGTTCTATTCATCCACAAGAACTAAACTGCCCTGTACTGCTGGAGTATGGCAGCATGTATATATGCTGGAGTATGGCAGCATGTCCTTGGAAAGGACCACACACCACCCCCCTACTCCTTCACAGCTGGTACTTCCACCAAGGAGCCCAAATAAGCCTTTCCTCCTCATAATCACTTATCTCACACACTTTGTCCTAGAAAAGGCAAAAGGCAAGCTGACTAAGAAGATAAATAAAAGGNAAATGTACATATATGAGGATTTAAAGGCTAATATTATGAACTTTATGATAACTAGGTAGAAAATGAAAACTAGTTCTGAAGATAGCCTTCACTGATCTGTACCACTGAAGAGGTCTAAAATATACGAGTCCAAGTCCAACATACCATTACCCAAAATTCATCTTATTGCTATAAAAAGAAAATGTCCCAAACAGGCCTCAAGCATACTGTACATTTTGATGATTTATGACACCTAAATTTTAAAAATATGTATATGATGTGACAATTTTTATGGCAATTTTTCATAAGTATAGCAAGCTTTTTTTCTTTTAGTGCTAAAAACAGTGAAAATAATAATATATATCAAACTAACCACTAGTAATCAAGTAAAGGATACATTTAAAAGTGAGTGTGAAGGCTGTCAAAAGCTCTTTGTAAACTTATACCAAGAGCTGATGATTTTTAAAGCTGGTAATCAGAAAAATTGGATNTTTGTTTCCCATATTTATCACAATATATCTAAATATAGTAAAGCTAAGTTTGTTTGTTTTTTGCTGTAGTAGGAACCTATTTCTAAGTCTTTCCAACAGCAAAAGTACCCAAAGATCCACATTACATCATTCTCTAAGGGTCTTCTTGACAGAACAGTGGCAGAAGCAAGGATGCCAATGTCTGTTTTCTCTCCCTAGTCAGCCAACTACCCATCAAAACTGGCATGCACCTAGAACTGGAAGAGTATGGAGAACCCAGGAAGTCTAAATGGGGTTTGAAATATGAGGTTCAACAAACATGGAAGAAGTTATTGGTAGATTTGAAGATGAAATATGTTTTGGGGGGAAATCATCTTGAGAGAATAACTCAGTTTTGTACTTTGCATTTTGTGTTTAAGAAAACAATTAAATTTTATTTATAAAATGTGCCCCAATATCAATGATAGCATGTTTTCACCAGTAGTCTCTGGCAATTTCACATCACACATTTCAACTAAAAATGTAAGGAGATCAGTGCAATAATCACCATGTAGGCATACTTGAGTGTAGAATACAGGAAGTGTGACAAGATCTGTTTCTTATTTTAAACATTTGAACTAACACATGAAAGAACAGACTAGATCCCAGACAATAAAAATTGTACAAAATTAACCCCAGCAAGCCCTTTTTGAAAATTATGTATAATACAAGTAATTCAAAACTTGCAGCTGAGAGAATAACTTTGATGCTCCTGAATGGGACCATGCAGAAGAAATTAGCATATGGCTATAATAACACAAAACATTTATATTTCCTTGTTACTTTCTTCTTAACACTTTAAAATTGAAAAAAGCAAATTAAGACCTTACGAATAATAGAAGACAACTGATGTTTAAAATGTATAATATTTAATTTTGTCTTATTATGGGAACAAGATTACTCTTCTAGATACAAAGATGAACACTGAAAAGTACATGAGAACAGTAACACTCCCCCATTCTGATGGTGGGGAGCACATATCATAATACTGATACTGTAACTGATAAACCCTTCAAACATAGCTATAATATAGTTTTCAAGAAAAATGCAAACAAATATTTCTATATAAAAATAAGCACAATTATTTTATGTTCAAATTCTAATTCAAGTGTTTTTTTTTCCCCCCCAAGACAGGGTTTCTCTTTGTAACAGTCCTGGCTGTCTTGGAACTCGCTTTGTAGACCAAGCTGGCCTTGACCTCAAGGGATCCATCTGTCTCTGCTGATCAAAGGCGTGCACCAGAGTGCCCAGCCCAAAGGTTCTTAAAATTAAAATAATACCCATGTCAATATAGTAAATGAGTTTTAAAGAGACAGGGTTGACTAATTTAAACCTTTTGCTCTTTGAACAAGAATGTTTTGGATTAAGTAACAGTAATTGGAACCAAGACTTATAAGATTCTGATTTTAAATAACGTTTTTTCAAAGAGTACTATAATTAGAGGGACATTATATAGACCAGAAGAATAATACCAGTTCTCAAGTGGTTCTAACATGGAGCAAGGGGGTTGCTCAACTACGCATCTGACCAATTCTATATAAAAAGAGCTTTGATATGGTTGGAACAGGTCTCAGTAATTTCAGTGTGGTCTGCAAGCTTTCCAGCTCACATGAGTCATTATGATTGCCAGGAGGCTGGAGGAGATGCTGCTAACACTGCCCAACACTTCTGTCTCTGGCTTCAGAAGCAGGGTCTGACAAACAGTTCTCAGTGCAAAATGACAGTCTTGTAAAGATGGAGAGATACTGGATGTGGAGCTGGTCCCAGGCTCTGGGATACGAATGATGTGTTACTTGGCTCCCTTCATATGCTGAAAAAGCACTTGCTAGGAGCTGATATAAGATGTTAAAATGTGACCCTAAGCACAATGGATAGTACCATCTGACATATCAGACACAATATACGGTTAAAGCCTAGTTCATCTCAGCTAATTACCTCATGTCCTTCCTTCCACCAAGACCCAAATGTCCCGCTGGACCCTCTTAAAGGCATGTCCATAATTTAATCACTCAGTTAAAAACATGCAGAGTAATAGCTATGATAGTTAAAAGTGCTATTATGATTAATTTAATCTCATTCCCTATATATATTTGCTTTATTTTTATCTAAAATTAAATTTTAAAAATTTAAACTTTAAAATTAAACTTTAAAAACAGCCAGGGCTGTTACACAGTGAAATCCTGTCTTGAAACCCATCTCTGCCACAAAAAAAAAACTTTAAAATTTTTAAATAAGGAAACAGTGATTCATAATTGCTTATTTCTAAATATTTTAAACAAATATGCTTTCAAATGGAGAAAAATGAATTTAGACCTCTACCCCACTCCACATACAAAAGCAACTCTATGTCTCAAGGTATATGTGAGGGTCTGAGAAGGAAACAAAGGTGAGTATTTGCCATCATCTTGAGCTGGGCAGTNCTTTTCACCTCTAACATCAAAGTCACAAAAAGTAGTAAGTGTTCATCAAAATTAAAAACTGTGTGACACTATCAAGAAAAAAACAAAAAAAAATGGCAAACTTACAGGCTAAGAAAAAACATTTGTATAGTACATGTATGATAAAGGAACTTGTTTCCCCCAAACAATTTAAAACTCATACAATTCAACATCTATGAAAACCAAGCTTACAGCTAAGGGTACAGTTCACTGATAGCATGCTTAGCATGCATGTATGCAAACCTGGGTTCAATCTGCAGACCATCAAAAAAAAAAAAAACACAAAAATTTATAAGCATGCAAAGACTGTAAATTAATCATCGCTAAAGAATACATAAATAGCCAATTAGTGCATGAAAACCACTAATTAGTCATTAGAAAAATTCAAGGGGCTGGAGAGATGGCTCAGAGGTTAAGAGCACTGACTGCTCTTCCAGAGGACCAGGGTTCAATTCCTGTCACCCACATGGCAGCTCACAACTGTGACTCCAGTTCCAGGGGATTCGACACCCTCACACAAACATACACGAAGGCAAAATACCAATTCATTTAAATTAAAAATAAATAAATTATTAAAAAAGGAAGGGGGGACTGGAGATATGGCTCAGCAATTAAGAGCACTGACTGCTCTTCCAGAGGACGCAGGTTCAATACCCAGCACCCACATGGTAGCTCACAACTGTCTGTAACTCCAGTTCTAGGGGACCCCACACCCTGGCAAAACACCAATGCACATAAAATAAAAATTAATTTTTTTTTAAATTTAAAAGAAAAATTCAAATAAAAAGGACAATGACAAACCACAGTCACTAGATGCATGCAATTAAAACAAAACAATAGAACAAAACCAGGAAAACAGCAAGCACAGATAATTATGTGAGGAAATAGTAACTTTCAGACATACATTGTTGTTAGAAATATAAATATTGCCACCAATGTGGAGAGTAGACTCTTAAAAACTTAAATTTAGAATTCCTATATGCCTCGGTAATTCTACTATTAGGTATACAGCAAAGAAAAATGAACTCATATTCATGGAAAAATGAAAAAATTCCACAATAACATTCTTCATACAAGCCCCAAAGTAGAGTTTATCATATGATGACAAAACCAAGGTTTTGTCAGATGATGAAGAGACAAACAGTATACAAATCTAAGCAATGAAATAGTAGTCAGTCTTAAAAAGAATTAAAGATTGCCATATGGTACAACATGAATGAATCTTAAAAATATTACAGCAATAGAATGAAACTAAACATAAAAAGCCTATTGCTATGGGACCCTGTGGATGTGAAAGGCCTAGCAAGAGGTATGGTCACAAGGACAGGAGGTGCCAGGAGACGAGGCTGTCTTCTACTGGGTGTGGGGTATCATTTTGGGGACTAAGCCATTCCAGCATCCTGTGGTAAATACAGTTGCACAACACAGTGAAAACTCTGAAACCTCTTGGTGTACACATAAAAATATGAATTTTATGTTCTATTGAGTCTATCACAAGAAAACACACCATGTGCTAATGTGGCAAGGGCTTTCCTGTATAAGAAAAAAGCATCATTTAATATAATCAAAAATTTTGAAATTCTGACTAAGTAGTCTTTAAATAGCTATGTCTTTTGGACTCCCAGGCTCATCATGTGCAACAACCACATTCACATTCAAACTCAAGAGCTGGGTCAGCCTTCTGCTTGAGCAGAAAGCGTGGACAGCATGTAACACTAGAGCACAGCTCCAAGTGGTTGTTCAGGGCATTTCTTGCCTGAACAAACAGATATTAAAGACAGAACTCTACTATGCTCTACCATGACACACCAAACTGAAATTTCAATGATTAATCTATCAAACAGATTACTTGTATTATCAAATGTTCTTCACAATGGAAATACAAGCTAACACATTTTAAGAACCCCCACACAGTAATAGCTATTATAAAAGTGTTGTTGCCATAGACATAGTGTTTACATTTTTTCCTCTAGTGAGGTTCCAAACACATGAAAAGCCCCATAATTATACTCACACAGCACAAGAAATCTCTACCATGCTGGTTCCTTTTATCCAGGTTTATCACAGCAATTTCAGTTAGTACATTCCAGCATGGTCTCCATCATCTGTCATCTTCATTAGAAGTTAGAGGTATATTTTGAAAAAGCCTAAACACAACCTTCATCACACTATGCGGTGGAAATTCTTCTGTTTTTACCAATATTTCCTATAGCTAGTATCTTACTATGCCTAGTAAACTATGACAGTAGACTATGTATAGAAAATGCCTGTATAAATGGTTCAACACTACCCAGTTTCTATCATCCAATGTACACAGACAGTAATGAAGGTCCATTGCAAAAAGGCTATTTTTGTCCTTGTAATAAAAATTTTACTTGGGGGTCTACTATATTCAAATGTAAACAGANAAAGTTGAATCTGCTCTGATTTTGCTGTTTATGAGCATAAAATATACATCCTGAAAGAAGAAAGACAGTGATCACTGAGAGAGCACAAAGTTAATCCTACTTACTGGTGATGAGCCCAGTGATTTTGGAGACCTAATTATTCCAGCAATTGAATGACGGATAGATTCAAATTTGGATAGCCTCTCCTTTCGTTCCTAGAAGGAATAAGAAGCAGCCATCAGCAGCAGCAAACCATTGAGTGTTACATTTTAATATTTAGGGATTTGTTCATAGCTCAGTTTTCTGACTATGTCAAATATAAACTTCCCGGCATAACCAATGTATGTAAATTTACAGCTGTCTGCTCTTCTGGTCCCTCAATAAATGTCTTGATTTGGGAAAAGAGCCATATGAATCACGTATTCATAAATCCTGTGTAAGCCAAGTCTCCAAAGGCCTCACTGATTGTGAGGGTCACGAAAGCAGTGACCAAGGGAAGGGAGGCCAGGTAAACAGCTAGAAGGGGTGAAAGAACCCTCTCAGAAACCAGTCAGCCTGCACTTCTCTCTCCAGGTCTATTTCTGAATATCACATCACAACAGAGTAAACACAACCTTGCTAATTTTCAAATCTTCAGGTCCACTTTACCACTGCAAATGAATGGAGAGTGAGTATAGAAAACAAGACTTAATAGGAGAAGGAAATACAGAGAAGAAGGGTTGGGAAGAGTGCATAGGTCTGTGCGGAAGAAATGGCCTGTAGCCCAGGATTGAGTCATGTTCCAACTGCTGACAAGTAGCAGAGAGAGAACAAGAGCACTGGCCACAGGGTGCAGCATCTCTACTGTTTCCTCCCAGGAGGAAGCTCAGTGTTAGCTCTCACTCCCTGTCTGTTCCAGAACCCACTGTTACTTTCTGAACCCCAGTATGTCCCTCTCCCCAGCACCCTCCCACTGTTTTTACGTCTTCTAAGAGCAGGAGGAAAATAGTTCTAACTAGTCTATGAACATGAATATTAATCATTGGAAACAACAGGATAATCTTCTAGTAGAACAGGTAATTTCTCCTTTTTCAACATTACTGTACTAACTTAAGATTCCATGTAAATCACTATTTGTATACCAATTTGATCGTGTATAAGACTGAAAAAAAATACAAACCTTGCTTAGACCTACAAGGGAGTAGATGTTGGTACTTTGAACATACACATATTTAATATAATATACTTCTAGAGAAACACATCATTCCCACTGTACAAATGACGATCGCCTTAGGAATGTGAGGAGTTGTTCTATAGTTTTAACCTAACCATGAGATAGAGATTTAAAAAAAAATAAAAATAATAAAAATCATACTAGAAGGCCTGAGAGAAAAAGAGCATTGAAACACAAGAATGTAGTGACCTTTGGCAACCCATGTCTAGCTTCCTCATCCTCAAATTGTCTGTATGTGAATGTTTTGTTGTTGGCTTTTAAATCTATTTCTGATGCTTCAGATGTCTGCAGAAGTAAATCTGATTTTAAAAAGGGAACTATAGCCAGGACATAAGGCAGACTACTGGGAAGTCAAGCAGGCATGCTGTGTGGAGCAAGGTACAGAGCACGTGGGCTGGAGAACACTGCGGTGGCTGGTCTTCCACTCCCCAGAGAAACCCATGCTTTCTCCCCTTCCTTTCTGGATCTGCTCTGAGCAGCTGGAGAAGGCCCCTTGTTGCTGCAGCCACTGACGAAAGATGGCATGAAAGTGCTAATGTCACCTGTATGGTAATGACAGTATCCCAGGAAAGCAGCAGGCACTTCTACTGCGCCTGTATGCTTTTCCTCTGGGCAGTGTTCTTCACTCGCATACCAGAGGAAGAGTCTTCCAGTGTGAGAGTATTTAGAATATACAACTGAAAACTACACAGAGAAAGCAGAACCCAAAACTATAATTTTCCTTCAATAAAGTAAAAAAAAAAATCAGGGGAGAATTTTAAGCATAGAAAGCATTCTCTATATATGAAATAATTATATGCATTCATGTGGTCAACTGGGATGTCTAGCTAGGCTTTGGGCATCCCACCCTAGAAAAGGAAACCTGTCATTAAAACTCTTGAACACTTCCTCAAGAGGGTAATATTAGAATTACAGCACAGGTGAGAATTACCTCACGAGGAAACACAGGTGTCAGATGAAACTGACTTCAAAACCCACTTTCCTGACAAAGNACAAGGGTAAAATTGGTGGAAGCAGACTTTCTAAACTTTAANGGCACTATTTAGATAGCCTGATCTGAAAATACATTAATAACCATAGAAATCCCACCTTATGATTTAAGGATGAGTAATCAAAATGCAAATAGGATTTGCAAAATATCCTAGCCAGCTTCTGCTTACTTGGTGCCCAGATTTCTAGGAGTAAAACATCAAATGCACTTGTCAAGCCCTGTCTATATAATGTTGGAGTTCCTGGCCACTCCCCCAGCTAAGTGACCTCACATGTGCAGTTCAGTAGCCAAGCAAGGGGTGTAACTGGCACATGT
>LZPO01066885.1:31837-44466 GCA_001675575.1 Neotoma lepida
ACAAAAACAAGAAAACGATTTTTCCCAGTTGAAGCATTGACATTATTAACAAAGCCGATGATCTCTAGGACTATCAGGCAATGTCCGGGCCCTGGTATAGGC
Source organism: Neotoma lepida (assembly GCA_001675575.1). Classification (NCBI taxonomy): domain Eukaryota; kingdom Metazoa; phylum Chordata; class Mammalia; order Rodentia; family Cricetidae; genus Neotoma; species Neotoma lepida. The sequence goes on from LZPO01066885.1 coordinate 31,940, forward strand.
CGGAGCCCCTTCCTCCTTACCTGGTATCTCCGGATTTCTGATGCGGAAGGTTCAGGGCTCAACTTTATAGCACACTTTTTACAGTGCTTGGAGTCACAATCAGATTCCAGTTGACCCACACATTGGGGACACTCCACTCTCTGCTCCATCTCAAACCTTAGCTACAACTACTAAGAGTGTGCCCATTGAAGTCAATGTGTCCACAGATCTTCCTGTCTGAGACAAAAGCAAGATAGAAAAGACACAGCCCTTGAGCTCCTATTGCACAGTGTCTCCCTCTTTTGGCAGGGAACTGTATCAGTCAGCCCTGGATCAAATGGACCATTAAGCCAACGAATGTTGGGGGTTTTGGTAGACTTCATTGTGTTTTCTTTTTTTTGGGGGGGGTGTGGGAGTCCATGTGCACTAAATAAAGACCCACGATCTAAGAAATAGAACCCATTCTTAATCAATCATTTGAATAAAATAACCTATTTTCTTCCTCCACAGNATGCAGAAGTCTTCCCACTGAATAGCTGCCATTTCAAAATCCCCAGGAACTCAGCACACTTCCAAGTATGTCCAGAAANGAAGCTTCAGAGAGCTGAGCAAGGAAGCTGTGCTTTAAATTGCCCCCTTCATTTTTATTTTATTGAAGTAAAACTCTCTTATACTTTGTAATTCTTCACCTCAAATATAAAAGACTCTAAATTATGTCCAGATGATCATCAATGTCTCATCAGATTCCAAACTTCCTTAGAGCGAGAATATAGTGAGCCTATTACTTACTGCCCAGTGAACAGCAGGGCTGGAAGAGAGGAGTGCTCGGGATACCCAAAGCCATGAACGTGTAGACTGTACAGAAGACTCTTCTTCTGATTATCTGTTCTAGAAAGTGATAACTGCTGTGGGGAAGCACTCCACACAACAATTAGACACCACATGCTGTGCTTCCAAGCTCAGTCTGGGACATTCTTCTCGTGCTTGTGTCTATTCAGTCTCCCTATGTAGCCCTGGCTGGCTGCATGCTTGCAATCCTATTGCTTCTGCCACCAGAGCACCAAGCTTCCATGTGTGCATCACCATCCTTGGCCAGAACACAACTGTAGGTGGAGTAAAGTTCCTAAGACTTCAGGGAAACTAAGCAGGAAAACACTTTAAAGGCAATAGAGACCTACCAGACAGGATCACAAGTTTGACATAAACATTTCTCCTTTAAATCGTCCTACTCTTTCCAATTTAACTCACTTGAGAGAATTAAGGCCAGGCCCGGTGGCACATTCTAGCAATCCCACCATTCAGTAGGAGGTGAAAGAAATGCAAGTTCAAGGCCAGCTTGTGTTACATTGTGAGATCCTACATCAATCAAAGCAGAAAGTCTCATCTCTGTCCAATTTTCACTGACTATGTGTCCACATTAACTTTGCTCTACATAAAAAACCACTCATGTTTATATCATGCCTATTAGAAACTTCTCATTTTGCATTCAAATAACAATTTCATAAAGTTTTCCACTGATAAATAACAGTAGGCAACATTGGGTAGAATGTTTCTTAAGAGCTAGCACTGCCTTGGCCATTTGATGAAGATCCTTCCATTGAGTCCTTCACACTGGCCCTATGATAGGTCCTATTGCACACCTGAGTTCACAGATGCTCAAGCTGAGGGGCACAGAGGTTAGCTAACTTCCCAAGGTCAGTANGCAGCCAATCGGGACTGAAACCCAAAGAACTCTAGGACAGAACTGTGCAGTTCTGTAACACTCTGCCTCTTGAATTACTCCCTTCCCCAAAGCACTCTTCCCAGGAAGNAGTGTCCAGACATGCTTTAACAAGTCACTAATTCTCTTCTGCTTAAGTGAGGATGACAGGGAACAACACTAATGCTTCTTAATATTCTTTGTGGGTGTCACATTTCTTAGCTCATTTTAAACAAGTAATTTTGACTTCTATATCTGAATAAATTTACTTACATTTTCCTATCTTTGTCGCTTACTTACAGCTTGGTTCTATTCATTTATTCTTTCAGTATTCAGTGAGGATTTAGTGGGTGCCAGGCACTCACCCAGGCTCACAAAATCACAAAATTTTAAATCTTCAAGCAATCTTAGAGATAAAAATAAATGAAAATTAATATTTACAGTCAAAAAAATAAAAATCTAAAGCAGCTATATTTGATTCTTAGTTTACCCCCAGAAATAAGCTAAATCTGATATTTTCCTTTGGATCATATATACCATTGGTTTTGCTTTCTGTAACTAAAAGTATTTGAAATCACTTGATGCTGCTAAGCAGACCCTATTTCAGATCACATATAAAGACAATAATAATATGGATAATGCATTAGTTCCCAGTTTCTGAACAAAAGCCATAGGTGTAATGAGTCAGGAATCTATAATTTTATATTTCTGAAGGTTAAATNTCCTTTTCTCTTTTAAATCTAAATCTGTTTGGGGGCCATGCTAAAAGTGTACTTCCCATTCCAATAGGAACTTAACACACTATAACCTTCAATAAACATTCTTGTCAATTTCTTATCTAAAGCCCAAAGAGATTGCTCTGTAGATACTGTTCCTTCACAGAGACTCTGTAAATAGTCAGACATGATTCTGCTGGTTGAAAATGTCCTCCTCCCTCTAGAAAAGTATTTTATATAAATATCCAATGATTCTTTGTTACCAGAAATTCTAGCAGCCTGTCCTACATTTGAAAAATATTTATTTGCTGAATCTATATAGCAAGCACTATGCAAGACTGAGCAAGCAGAAATAAATACAATGAAAGTGTCTGTCTTCACAAACTAAATTTGGGCATAAATAGGTAGTATTGGGGAGAAAATACAAAATAAACACACATACACCTCTAAACAAATGAGTTAATACATGTATCAATACATATATTAGTATTTAATTCATGAAAATGTTGAGCTGTTGACTATTTTGTTAGCAAAAAAAATAGTAGTTTTAGTCACTGTTGTAGTAATTAATGATAAAGATATTAGGACGTGGTACCATATGAAAAGGCAAAGGGCAACAGGGTAAATGATGAGGGTAGGGTGTAAATGGCCATAAGTGGACTCATTACAGCAATGTAGCCAGAGAAATCTCTTAAAAGAATGNCCTTTGAAATGCAAATTAAAACTATTTTGAGATCTCAGTCGGATGGCTAAGAAAAGAAAAAAATGAAGACAAATGGTGGTACAGAGGAACAGAATCATGCACTGTTGGTGGGATAGCAAACTGGTGCCAATGCTAAGAAAATCAGTGTGGTGGTTCATCCAAAAACGGGAACTAGATCTGCCCTGTAACCCATCTATACACTCCTGGGCATATACTCAAAGGACTCTGTGCTGCTATAAAGACACTTGCTCATCCATGTTCATCACTGCTCGGTTCACAACAGCCAGGAACTGGAAATAGCCTACAACTGCTGANCAGACAACGAAGATTCCTATGCACTGTAGCATTTTAGTCAACTGTAAAGAAGGAGATTGCAGGTAAATGGATATACCTGAAAAAAATACATTGAGTGAGGTGATCGAGGTCCAAAAAGACACATATCATGTTCTCACTCATGTGGACCTTAGTGTCAAATCCTTGAATTTTGTTGTTGTTGTTTTTAACTTGTGATATCTGTAGAATCCAGGAAACTAGAGAAGAGTAATTTGTGGGAAGGGGAAAAAAGAGCCTAGGAGAGGGGAGAAGGGTAGAGCACATGTCAAGGGGGAAAGGAGGAGAAGGAGGCGGAGGTCTACATGGGGAAATGGAGAGTAGGGCAGAAAATGGGGTATAACTAACACTAAAGACATTGGGAAAAAAACATGTGGGAAGCTATAAGCTTCCTCCATAGGATTCTTCATATAAAAGAGTTTAATGGGAATACCCAGAAGCCACAGATTGTCAAATAAAAGGCCAATGGCAAGTGTCAGATACTTCCCTCACATTGTTGGAGACACCCCCCAAAAAATAGGCTCATTGTTCTTCGATGCCCATGAGAACATGATGTACAACACTACTCACTTTGATCACAGGACATGGAGATGTCAAGTCCATACTGACCATGAAGCTTCTTCCCTGCTGGCTAGCCTTCACAATATCTCAAGGTACTTTTCAAGGCAGCTGGAGGGGAAAGGCCACCAACAGTCTTACCCAGCTTTGAACCCTGAAAGTTACAATAACCACTGGCATGGCAAGATATGCCCATGGGTGCAACAGTGGTACAAATGCTATGGGAGTAACCACCTGCTTTCTGATTGGATTTAAGGTCTGCTCCACAGGGGGAAACACTTGTCAGATACTGTAAATCTGGCCAAGAGTGGCTGGGAATCCTAGGGGTGAACCAACTACCATTATCTTGTTAAGTGAAACTAGAACCAAACTGCTCTTTGTATTTGTATCCCTATACACATAGATTACTACAGCTTCCAGACTTCATCAGAGAAGCTGCTATGTATAGTGGACAGCAATTAATGCAGAAACTCAGAGCTGGTGCAGGTGCAGGGAATAAGTGTCTATGGAATACTCAACCCTAAATGGGATATCTATATCATACCTGCTTCTGCCAATACTCAGGGGAGAAAAGGCAAAAAGATTGTAAGAGTCAGAGGTTGGGGAAGACTGGAAAAAAAAAAGTGTCTTCCGGAAATGGCAGGACTGCTGCTCTCATGAACTCATGGCACTGCCTGTACAGACCTGCACAAGATCAAGCCAGTCCACACCCCAGCATGGAGGAGTAGAGGAGGGGGGATCCTTAGTCCCAACCCAACCTGAGGATCCATTAACAACAGTTGACAGCTACAGAGAGAGGGAGAGTCGGGGTTTTTGTTAAGAGTGGTCCCCTGGGTTGTGGACTGTTCTCCAGTAGATCGCCTACTTCCATAACCATGCATATATAAGCAGCACAAATTAAGAAGAAAAAAAAGAGGACATGAAGTTGANTGGATCTGGAAGGTGNGTCTGTGAGGAGTTAGTGGGAGGAGTAAGGAAAACATGATCAAAATGTATTGAATGCATGTAGGGGATTCTCAAAGACTAAAAATACATATTTGAAAAATACACACACACACACACACACACACACACACGAATATCCTAAGAACTAAAATAATGAAAGGATGGTAGTTAGTCCCTTGAAAAATCTAGGCAAGAATAGTGTAGAGAAAAGACACATCAAGGCAGAAAAGTGAGAAGCTCTGTGTTTTCAAAGCCCAATAGACTAGAGTGGCTACAGTGTGGCCAGTGAGGATGTTGATGGGAGTTGGTACTCAGAGACAAAATCATGCAGTTCAGGATACCGTAAGGAATGTGAATTATATACTAGTGATGGAAGTGACAGTGGAGGATCACAGGCAGAAGAACTATAACAGCTCATTCACACAATGAGATCACTCTAATTAGGAAATAAAATGTAGTAAGGGCAAAGGAGCACACAGGTAGACTGGTAAATGGTTGAGACCAAGTTTGTGGTGGGTTTTCCCTAGGTCATCATAGTGGAGATACTGACAACAGTTTAGGTTGGAGTGGAATGTGCAGGAAAGGCAACGGGAAGGTGCTCAAGCAGTGCATATGAGACTTGTAGAAGACTGAATAGTAGGTGATTCTCCATTTTGATTTTGGTGTGAATAGCTGATTGAAGTAACAGGTTATTCTATTTACACAGAAATGAAAGCCTGTCTGAGTGGCAGAATCCTGTTTTGGTAACTCACATGTAAGCTTATCAGTTCAATCACAGAATAAATTGTTCAAGCCAGTAATTATAAATTAAGTTTATTAAAAGTGTCTTAGCCATGAAAGGAACAGCCATACCTTATATATTGGCATTAGATGAAATAAAGAACTTAAAATCAGAAGAAAGCATTTATCTTCATACTATAAAACTACATAGCAAGGTAGTGGCCTCTGGCAGGCATGATAAAAACAGAGCCTCTACATACATTTCAAAATCAAAATGCATTTGCTTTATTTCTTAAAAGTAAGGTACCAAGCTATCTCAATTACAGATGTTGGTTTTCTGACAGTGAGCTCCCCCTGCTGGTAATTCCTTACCTTGAGTTACTGCACCATTAAAAAGAACTAAGGTATGTTAACACAGAAGGTAGTCTCCAACATTATAAATTTAAAAAAAAAATTAGGAGACACTACAATAACATTTTTATTTATAGTTCCTATCTAGTGAACTTACCCAAGGCATTGAACTAAACATTTTTACATATCACTTTATTAAATTTTCTAAACAATTGTGTGATGTTTCCAGAACTTGCTCCTTCTAATTAACAAGCAACCTTATTTCACAGAGGTTACACGCTTACCCTATGATCATACAGTCATAGTTTAGATGGATTTTCAGACCCTCCAACTACAAAGTTGGTCTACTGGTTTTACCACAAAGCTCAGATAAAATGTAACCTTAATGTCAGAAAATTGATGGATTTCCACTCTCCTCAGATTTAGAAGTTCTTTTCTGAACTGTAACCTCNCAGGAAGACTGTTAGAATGAAATACTGCTATCTACTTAGCAAACTGGCCATCACATGGCAAAGAGTAACTACAGGTAGGAGTCTTGTTNTTAGCAACTTCACTTAAATGACAGTCAATANAATCTAACACAGGAGACTTCGTATTTCTCTAAGCACTAACGAAGCAAATTGTCTATCAAACACTCTTTGGAAATTTCAATTTTGAACTGTGATAGATACCAAAAACAATTTTTTTGTGGGACTCCTAACAGTGGGAGTGTGAGTGTCTCTGACTTGTTTCNTCCTACTGGGTTGCCTCATCCAGCCTTGATATGAGGGTTTGTGCCTAGTTTTATTACACCTTATTATGCCCTGCTCAACTGATACCTGTGGGAGGCCTGCTCTTTTCTTAAGGGAAACAGAGTAGTGNATCTGGGGGAGAGAGGTAAGTGGGAGACCAAAGGAGTGGAGGCTGTGGTCAGGGTACATTGTATGAGAGAAGAATAAATTTAAAAAAAAGAAAAGAAAAACTTTACCTCCAAATTGAAACATGTCTTCATTAAATATTAAAATTTTCAGTACCCTGCAATTATTNATCTTTAAAATCCTTAAAATCTATATCAAGATTGATTTTCTATAAAGGCAGCCAAGAAATTTATTAGGTGAAATTAATAAAAACTAAATAGGAATAACAAGANATTAATAAGCAAAATACATCATAAAACTGTAGGCCAAAGTTGAAGAATAAGACTGAAATTTTCCAGTCAATCACCATCAGTAACAATATTTTTAATCCTAACAAAGGGAAAATTAGAATTATAGAAAATATATTTCTACAAACATAACAATTATTTTAATATGAAATATTCCCAACAATTTTAAAGATAACAAATANGTTCATTTTTTAAAAGATAAGGAATTGACTAGTAAATGCTTTAATGTTATTTCTAGATCTAGCCTCAAACAAGTATAAAATATCTATTACTCATTGCATATTCAAACTTCAGCTAAGAGAAGTGNATCTGAAACAAAACTTTGGGTTTTTGGTTGGTTCTTGTTGAGTTTTCTTCAGAGACAAGATTGTGTCAAGCTGTGTACTGGTCTTGAATTTACAGTGTCACATTTCAGTCTCCAGAGCAGCTGGGATTATCAGCAAGTGCACTGAGCCCAGCCTAAAAGAACAAACTTCCAACACATCCATGCTGTCCACTTGAAGTGAAGTCACTTGACAGGTGTGTTCTTCACCCTACAGAACTGATTCTGGTGTCATGGCCTCATCTTCTCTGAGGGATTCCAGATTCTGTGTTAGATACTTTTCTGAACCAATTCCTACATTAGCTGCTGTGATGTCATCAGGTTACAGAGTATGTGTATGACAGTGGTCACACAGTGTCAATGTGCAAACGTCTGGTATACATCTTATTAAGGCNAAATAAAATNAAAATTTTTCTTTTTCTTTCCTNCACTGTGACATATCTTCTTTTACTTAAGATTATATGACTTCATCTTACATTTTATTTTTACCTTTGAGACAANGTAATGGCCCAAGAGTAGTGGCTACACCTACAGGGCATGNTCTACATACAGTTTTTGTACGGTCTTGATATCTTATTACAATCTCAATTTTTCCTGGTTGTAACTTTATATTTTGCTGAATTTTNCTGTCTTTAGCTACCTTAAATGGTCTGTGGAATAAGGCAGGGGGCAAGTGTTAATTAACAACAGTTACAGCAAGACAAAAGTCTTGTGGTGTGATGTTTCTTATGGTCAGAGCTAGCAGATGTCTTACTAACCATCTAAGGCAAAAGTNAATTCACCTGAAGCTGTGACTTGCCTCCTANNATCTTTCAGCTCCTACAGTCATTCCACTGGGCTGCNGTTCTTAGGAGTAAGAAAGCTCCCNGAGCACCAACACTTTCACACCTCCAGTCAATCAGCTAATGGACTCTATGCAAATGAGATGGACACTGAAACATCCCCATGTGTTCTGATCCCAAATCAAATTGTATGGCTTCTTGGCACAAAGTCACAGCTGTTTCTGGCTCAGAGAAGTGGGAAAGAGGCAGTATTCCCACAAATCAGCCAAGAGCCCCATAAGAAATGACACAATTAAATTAGGCTTTCATATTCCTATGGTGAGCAAAAGGCTAGGTTTTTTTTTTCATAATATGGGTAGACCACGCTTGTTTTATTCTCCATCTACCAAAAACCTTAAGTGCTTGTACTTATTATCCCATCACCATAAAAGCATAGTATGACTTCCAAAATAGAAACAATTATGATTTAATTCCATAGTACAACTTTCTAAATTATAATGAACAACCACTAAATTAAGATGAGACCTCTAAATTGTATGCTGTCATCAAATGTTCGAAAGTGCGTAGACATTAATTTCTGTTGGTAAGTTAAACTGCCAGTGAAAAATCTGAATCAACTTGTCTGTATAACTCTATCTGTATAATCTTACATTTCTTTAAAATACAGAAATACCTCATGGCTTTCGCTCCTAACACAGGGGTCTACTTACGAATCTTCTGATTAAATACATTTTTATCGTAACAACACAAGTGTACAAGTGCAAGCCGACAAAATATTCACTGCATCATATAGGAAAAAATAATCCAAAGGGCTAATCCCGTGTTTACTTAATCTTATTAGATATAATACAAAAATCAAATCCTTCAAAAGATAAAATGATACTTAAATTGATTACAATTAAAGAAAGTCTATATAATTCTATTATACACAAAGCCAGAATAAAAATGTGTCTCAGTGTTTTTGTGATGATCTGNATTCAGCTTAAGTCATTTAAGCATGAGTGAACAAGATAAGAGTCACCAAGCAATTTTCTTCTCACCTGCACTGGGGCCTGGTCAATGTCAAAAATATTGACTGTTTTGTAACTAATAATATTGTANAATGCTTTTAACATCAAAATATACAGACATTTGTAATAGTTAAATACTGCTAACATAAGCTATATCTAAATACCAATGATATAATTTACAACAAATTGAAGTAACTATATATAAAGATATGGAGTCTATACTCATTTATAGCACTCTTTAACCCAATAAATGCCACAATAAACAACATTTCAGAGTTCTTTTTTTTCTTTCTACTTTCCTTTCTGTTGCTGCAATAATAACATTATGAGCAAGAGCAACTTAGGGGAGGAAAATCTGTAGTTGACTTACACTTCCACGATAGAATCTATCACTGCGGGAAATGAAGGCAGAAACTGAAGCAGTAACTTGAAGCAGAAACCACGAAGGGATGGTTTTGATGACNTACTCCCTGAATCACATGCTCAGTTAGACTCCTTATCCAGTCCAAGTCCACCTGCCCAGTGGGCTGGTTCACCACCATCTATTAATAATCAAGGCATCCCTCCCNCAGACATGCCCACAGTTCCATGTGAGGTAGGCAAAGCCCAACTTCAGGCTTTCCTCTTAGATGGCCCTAGATTGTCTAAAGTTGATAACTAAGGCTAAGACAGGTTCCTAAATTATTGTGTATATTTTCCATTTCATTTTGTCATATTAAATACTTCCCAATAAGAACTTCTGGGAAACAGACTTTCTTAAAATAGTAATTTACCTCTTGACCTAAAACTTGAACCAAACAGACTGAAATTTTCTTAAATTCATAATTCACAGATTGTTACCATGGGGTAGATTTTATTGAACCATAAAACAAAATTTTCACACCTGTAAGTTAACCTTTCAATAACTTAATAGTTGTAATTGAGACTGTTAACATAATCAGTGCCTACTGTCTACAAACTCTTCCCTTGTGCACTTTCAGTTTAACAGTGTAACAGAGTCAAGTTCGAGAGGAGGGATTAATAAGAATAAAAATCTGGAGAGCAGAGGGCAGACAAATGGGTCACATGACAGTGCCTTGTCTCAAGCAAGACATGTGGGAGAATGGGGTGAGAAAAGGAGATGCAGAACATGGCTACAGTCACAGCTGTCCTTGTCCCTCTTCTTCAGAGCTCTTCTGGATTTCCTTTTACCCACCTCCAGTTTTGGCATTCTCTGCTCCNCTCCCCTCTTTACTCTAGCTATCTTCTTTCCCTCACCATTTCCTGTGCAACTACTTAGCTATACTTTTCCTTTGCCTTCTTCCTTAGTTTCTCTTTAACGGCCTAAGAGACAAGGGACTGTGCTCCTCCAAAACTGAATTTTAATTTGTACAGCACAATTTATCTTCTACAAAGTTTGCCNTAGAATAAGAACAGTGTCTGGTTCCATAACAAGTGTGCCTATCTTTTGTTTTTGTTTCATTTTTATTTTTGCTTTGTTTCTGCTGTTGTTCCGCAAGAAAGGGCCTTGCTATGTGTAACCCAGACCTGCCAGCCTTTGACTCATGGTTTTCCTGACTNAGCCTCCTAGATGCTGGCATAAATGGTGTTCATCACACCTGCTTTATGCCTAATATTCTAAGAGGAAAAATGAAACAATTAACTACCAACGTTTTGAAAACTGGCTATTTGGAAAAATTAAGTCTGGTGACCCATAGTAACTAAACTTCTCAAAAAACAACTGAAGTTCTGCCTTGATCATTGTCACCGTATCCAGTCTCATTTGTCTCCTTTGTCCCTCCTCTGATCTCTGTACAGGTATCACTTTATCAGGAGAGTCTTCCTTGACCTCTCTATACAAACACATTATTCACATCCCTCTCCTGCCACTAGCTGCTGCATTTTCCCAAAGAATTTCCCACCAGACTTACTCTGTGCTGAATTACTTATATGCTGTCTCTACCAATGAGAGGGAAAGACCCTGACAGAACGATGGTGGCTTGAATGAGAAATGTCCCCCATAGCTCATATATTTCAACACTTGGCCCCAGGTAACGGCACCGTTTTGAAGGTTTATACCTGCCTCACTTCCTGTTTCACTCTGTGTGTGTCTTGTGTGATGATAAAAACATGACCAGTCAGCTCCCTGCTCCTGTCCATGTCTTCTAATCTATTGCCATGTATTCCCTGCCAAGAAGAACTTCCTCTCTCTCTTTTTTTTTTAAATGTGTAGCCCAGGCTGGCCTCGAATTCGTGATCCTCTCTCCACCTCCTTCAGCAAATCCTACTGGAGTGCACTACCACACCAGGCGAACTCCCTCTTTTGAACTACTAGCTGAAACAAACCTTTTCTCCCAAAGTTGCTTTTCNTATGGGTATTATCTCACAGCAACAGAAAAGTAGCCAATACAAGCACAAAGAATTATGTGTCTTGCTTGTAGCTGTGTTGTAAGACTCTAAAATAGTACTAAATGGCTGCTCTAGTTTCTCTTCTGTTGCTGTGATAAAACACCCTCACAAAAAGCAATTTTAAAGAAAGGAGGTTTATCTCCACTCACAATTACTGCAGAACACAGCAGCAGAGCTTGAAGGAGCTGGTCATGCCACATCCACGGTCAGCAGAGACATGAATGCACACATTTTCACTTGTTTGCTTGCTTGCTTGGCTCAATCTTTCCACTCATATAGTTCAGGAACCCCTTCCAAGGGAATGGTGCCACCCACAATGAGATAGATCGTCCCATAACAAATATCTAACTAAGACAATCCACCACAGACATGCTCATTGGCCAACCCAATGCAGACAATCCTTCATTGAGAGTCTCTTTCTCAGGATTTTCTAGATTACATCAAGTCGAAAACTAAAAGTAATCAGCGTAACACTTGACAATCAATAAATACCTACTTGTTGAATGAATAAGTAGAAAAAGAGTCACTGTATATATACACTATTATAAAATGAAATCTAAGGTTCATTTCATAAAACAAGCAAAGTGCATCAGGTAATATCGTNTGTTCTNCCATTTGTGTAAAAAAGAACAGAAGGCATATAATTTACATGCATGCTTCTATTTGCAGATAATACTTCTGGAAAATTACTTCTGAGGAAGAGAATTGGGGAGTAAGCAAGGAACACTCAGACCCAGGTACATGCCNACNTGCATACACTACTATTCAAAGGCATTACATGAGGCTTTGCTTTATCAAGTAGAAACACACAGCATAATCCTTCATAAATCTATTAACTCATTCTTACAGTGAGTATACACTAGTTAACTTATACATGAAC
>LZPO01066886.1:30367-42751 GCA_001675575.1 Neotoma lepida
TAATTAGTTACAATTAACTCAAAGTTTAAATTGAAAGAGTAGAAAAACTAAGCTCTTCAAGTTACTCAGATTGATTTCCAATCGTGAGTTGAATATAGTAATAATAGAGATATTACCTTTAAACTCCTGGAGAATTGTTGTCATATAATTACCATCATATCTCTAATATCCATGAATATTTCATTTGAAAGGGCTGTGTTTAGGAATATGTATCCTGTAATTTATTGTTTATTGNATATATACCTACTCATGTGGATTTTAATTTTTATATCTTTTTATTTCTAGAACTTGAATGAGATCATAAAGAGAAATGAAGAACCATACAGGAAAGATAGAGTTTATCCTTCTTGGACTGACAGATAATTCTCAGTTACAGATTGTAATTTTTTTATCTCTTTTACTAAATTACTTGCTGAGTATGCTAGGGAACTTAACTATCATTGCCCTCACTCTGCTAGATCCCCAACTCAAGACACCAATGTATTTTTTCCTCCGTAATTTCTCTTTATTGGAAATTTTATTCACAACTACCTGCATTCCCAGATTCTTAATCACCATTGTAACCAAGGAAAAGACAATTTCCTATAACGGCTGTATATGTCAGTTGTTCTTTTACATATTCTTGGGGGCCACNGAGTTTTTCTTCTTGGCTACCATGTCCTATGACCGCTATATTGCCATCTGCAGGCCCTTGCACTACACATCCATCATGAGCAGCAAAGTTTGCCATCAGTTTGTCCTGGGTTCTTGGGTAACTGGGTTCTTAGTGATTTTCCCACCACTAATTATTGGCCTTGACTTAGATTTCTGTGCTTCAAATGTCATTGACCATTTCCTTTGTGATGTTTCACCTGTCCTACAACTTTCTTGCTCAGATACACATTTACTAGAACTAATTGCCTTCATCTTAGCTCTTACGACACTTATTGTCACATTAGTAGTAGTAATCTTTTCTTATGCTCACATTATCAAAACGATTATCAAATTCCCTTCAGCTCAGCAAAAGAAAAAGGCCTTTTCCACTTGTTCTTCTCACATGATTGTTGTTTCCCTCACTTACGGGAGTTGCATATTTATCTACATAAAGCCATCAGCAAATGAAAGAGTTGCTCTGAGCAAAGGAATAGCTGTGCTCAACACTTCAGTTGCTCCTTTGTTGAACCCATTCATTTATACTCTGAGGAATAAGCAAGTTAAACAAGCCTTTGGAGCAGTAGTTAGAAGAATATTTTCTGCTTCAGAAAGGTAATAACATTTAATTAAATGATTAACCTAAAGCATAAAAGGAACGTTAGGCAGTAAACTAATTTGAGGTTTTTTTTTATTTTAATAATGAATATCTAGAATTTAGTTATTTGTGTTTTTTAACTTGTNCAAGGTTAGAAATTAATCTATCATGTACATTTTTATTATAATTTTCTTTTATTTAAGATGAAAGTCTTTCTATGTTAGAAATATAAAATCCAAAATTGCTTTGCTCTATAAGCATATATTAACTCAATAAAAACAAATAATTAAATGACTGTTACTTAAAGAAATATACCTTATCTCACTTAACAGTTTTGTCCTTTAAAAGCCTTTGATAATTATAATTATGTAATTATTTTACATGCTAAAAGTGATNCAAGAAAGCTTACTCCTTAAAAATAATTTTATGGGTTAGTTTATGAAGTAATATTTTTAAATAAGAAAACACTATTTCCTGTTAATTAAATCATGTAGTTCAGTTATATGGTATTTTATTANTTGTATTAGATAAAGTTTAAATTGCATAGAGAATAAAATATTATTTAGTACATAGAGAGTTGACTTCACATGGTCTTTTTTAGGTTTGGTACCATTGCTGAAAGCAGTCCTTTGGTCATGAAGACTGATGCTAACCTGGTTAACAAATGAATCTCATGAATCTCACAACCACAAAGGCCAACATTCTGAGGGTGTGCTCAGGCTCGTGATACATCTCGTCATGATTCAGACTAGTATAGGTGCTTGCCACACCTCNTCTCAGTGTGGTGTNAAGCAGCTCTAGAGGTTAAGGTTTTCCTCACTGACATGAAAATAGCTGTGCTGTCCAAGACTATAGGAGAAGCTGCTGAGTGTCCTGGCCACCAAGGCTAATGCTATGCTGGGCTGTACCAAAGTCCAATAGCCACAACAATCTGTGCAATCACTAGAAGAGGAATAGTCCTCTAACTTCAGTGAGGGACAGCAATTGCGATGGGAATGNCTTTCTAAAAATGTGTTGCTCTNATTGGTTGATAAATAAAGCTGTTTGNCCAATGGTGAGGCAGAATAAGGTTAGGCGGGACATTCGAACTAGGGGAAGAGAAGCCNAAAGCAGAGCAGGGGCAGANGCCATTCTGCTGTCCAGAAAACAACATGTAACAGCACACAGGTAAAGCCACGTGGAACANGTGGCAACATAGGTTTATAAAATGGGTTAATTTAAGATGTAAGAGCTAGCTAGCGAGAAGCCNGCCAGGGCCATAGTTTAAAAATGATATAAGCCTCTGTGTGTTTATTTGGGTCTAAGCGCCGTGGGAGCCGGTCGGGATCAGAGATCAGAACCTGACAAACTTTTGGCTACAGTGCAAGCCAAAATAAATCTCTCCCTGTGAACTTCAGTATTCAACCAGTTAGAGCTCCCAACTGAAAACTCTGACTTAGAAATGAAAGGCTTTGGGTTTTCTTTGGAGAAGGACAATAAAGAGGTCTAGTTCTGAATTGCAAAGCACAGTCTTCAGGAGCTTTCATTCCTTGCTCCCTGGCAAGTGGTGTCTTGCTTTTCTCTCTATTGTCGGAGGTTGAGAGAAAAACAATGGAAGAAATCAGTAATGGTGACTGAGTCTGTGGGGTCAGACCTGGAGGCATCATTGTATTCACCCTCATGCTGGGTTTCATCATGCCAGGTCTGTTATTGGGTCTCAAATACGAAGAGGCCTAGACTTAACTCATTCTCTTCCATAAAGAACATCTCTCTCCATGCTGCTTAGATGTAGCAAGTTTGTTCCATGCTGCTTTCAATGTGTTTTATTGTTGCTGTAAGCCAAGGCACTCAATGTGGCTTCAGTATCTCTTGTGAAGGAAGTTGGATGTGTAAATATCTGTACAAATTGATGTGCCTGTGGGTAGACAATCCTGGAGGATCTTACTNACCTTTGTGATTTATGTCTTTATTTATTTGGGATTCCAAGTGTTAATTGCTGTTATAAATAAACTTGCTTCTGAGGGTGGACCCTTTAGCCAGAAAACTTGTTTATTTATTTGTTCATTCTGAGAACATTTTTGCAGACTTAGGCTTACCATCATTGTTATCAATAACTTTCAACCTATGAAAAATGTTCATAGAGTTGGGAACATGAACAGAAATCAACACATTTCTATCGGAGCCAGCCGACAAGTCAACCGGTAGCTGGGTAGAGGCACACAGATGAACAAGAAACAAGGAGACAGAACAGTCTTTGCTGAACAGTGTTGAGTGTATTTCTGAGCCTGTTTATATACAAACTAAAAGGCAGAAGCAGAACAATGCANAGCATAGACAGTCAGACTCTATCTTAAGAAAAAACCATAGCCCTATTCTGTCCTTGGAGTCAAGGAACAGGCAGTTTCCTTATCTCATCATGTGGCCCCATGCTAACATCAGCAGCTTGCCTAGATTGCACATTAGTTACACAATTTGTTCTTTCCCATGGGCCTATCAGGACATTCTCACAGCTCTCACAGAGACTGGAGCAAGCAAGCTTGAACTCTTTTGACTTATAAGTCAGAANGGACTCCAGATTCAAACTGAGTCACTTGTGGGCCCCCATACTTTTTCCAGTAGCTGAGAGTAGTGGTAGAGAGTCATTAGTCAGTCAAGACTAATGCTTCTGGCTTCCTACTATTTTCTAGCTTCTTTAGTGAAAATGACTGAGGCCATGTAGTTATTGTGTTCTTATCCAAGCACTTGGAGTTTATAACGTTTACTTTCCTGATCTGTATTTCCTTGGTTCTTCCAGTTCTCATTTGACACAAACACTTGTGTCAGATCCTTAACTACAAATATCATGAAAATTATTTTATTTAGTTTTGTTTTCTTTAAAAAATCTCCATTCAATACAAAGACATTTGGCAACAAGAACATTGATGAATCCAATAATAAGATTTAAACGACCCAGATCAGAAGACTCAGATAGTAAAAATTAGAAAAATAGTATTTTTGAGGAATAATTAGAATGAGAGCTAATGATTTGAATAAATAATTTACACAAAAGAAGGATGCAGTAAAGATAAATTCCAAGTTTGGGGTCTGAAAAATTGATTCAAATTTCTGACATCAAGTGATNTACAGGGGGAGACTTAGCAATAGCCCAGGACATCTTCAGGTTAGGGACTCTGATTTTGATGGGCAGAAAGATGTGTTTGTAAACGTATTGATGAGAGGAATTCACTTGCATTCCAAGCCATACTACATAGGAGAAGTGATTTTTTTTGAAGAATATCAATTTCTTTGTTATGATGTCATTAAATTTCATCTTTAGGTAAATTATATCTGAGTCTGTCTGATGAAGATCAGAAAGTCAGATGNTTATGCCTTTGACACATGATAAAAGTTTGTTACTCATTAACCTGGAAGACATTGCTGCAGAATATAACATGGTATTTTGAGTTGTTACAGTAGGAATATAGAATAAATATAAAAAATAGCAACACTTCAGTTTTAGAAGAGAAATATTAAATCTATAGAAACAGAAACAGAATAATTGACTATGTGTCAGTGTGTGTGTGTATGTGCATGTGTATCTGTGTGTATATATGTGCATATATGTGTGTCTGTGTGTGATTGTGTATGCTTATGTGTCTGTACGTGTCTGCGTATGCATGTGTATCTGTGTGTATGTGTGTGTGTGTGCATGTCTGTGTGTGTCTGTGTGTGATTGCGTATGTATATGTGTCTTTCTGTATATGTGTGTGTCTGTGTATGAATGTGTACGTATCTGTCTGTGATTGTATGTGTAGGTTTGTGTGTCTATCTGTCTGTCTGCATATGTGTGTGTCTGTGTGTGCATGAGTGTGTATCTGTCATGGTTGTCTGTGTATGTCTGTGTGTCTATCTGTCTGTATATGTGTGTCTGTATATGTATATATATATGTATGTATGTGTGTCTATATGTGTTTATGTCTGTCTGTATGCGTGTGTCTATATGTACCAATGTCTGTTTATTTGTGTGTGCCAGTGCTTGTATATATATGTCTGTGTGTCACTGTCTATTTGTGCATGTGTCTCTGTGTGTGTGTGTATATATGTGTATGGGTATGTGAGTGTGTATGTGTGTGGGTATGTGAGTGTGTCTGTATCTGTGTGTCAGTGTTTATGTGTCTGTATGTGTCCGTGTGTATGTATTTTTCTGTGTGCATCAGTGTATGTATCTCTGTGTGTGTGTTTTAAAACACAGACATGACTACTTTATAAGAAAAGGAGATATTATGTAATAAAAGAGCAAACAAGTTATTGGACCCCATAAACACCCTAAATGATAAGTTCACTCTTTTGAACAAATAAGACTTTAATTTAAAAAAATGTTATGTGCTATTCCCTAATTTAATGTTTAATGAAAGATCAGACAGACACTGCAGCTTCCATAGACAGGCTTAGCTTGTGCCATAGTTTAACAGAAAACAATTAGTGAGCCATGGAGACTTCTCCAGATGGTTTTAGGAGATGGCATGAGTGGTCATATATTCCCAAACTAATTTAAGATGAAATAGTCATGAGCATAAACAAGGAATAAAAGAAAGAAGAAAGACAACTCAAAAGATAAGGTGAAGAGGTAAGAAGTNTAATAATTACAGAAGGCAAAAGAAAAGTGACTTTTGAGGTGCAGTGCTTTTAGACATAAAGTTTACCCTGAGTAGGTCTTTGGATTTAATCTTCCCTCTTAAGTATGTAAACANGATCACAGGATCCCTATAATCCATATTGGAGTCATCTAGGAGACTTGAAGATGTTGCTTTGCTTTATCTCCAGAAGAGGCAGCAAACCTGGCTAGGTAGCTTGTGCTTACCTGTGGTGTGTGTGGTGTGTGTTACCTCTATAAGTACCACACTGAAAAGAGAGAGGGGAACTTCTTTGTTCTTATTTTAATTTTGAATGTTTTTATCACAGAGGTATATTTCAAGATATGCCTGGATTTTTAGAAAATCATCTTTGCCCCATAAGATGTTGACACACATTGTATGAGCTGTTTCAATTTACTTGGTTAAGAAAGACTGCATGGAAAAAAAAATGATTCCTAATGATATTCTGCTACACTTATAGATTGGTGACTAGCCTAATTGTCATCAGACAGGCTTCATCCATCAACTGNTGGAAACAGATGCAGAGACCTAGAGGATTCTGGGAATCCTGCAGAAGATGAGGAGGAAGTATTGTAGGAGCCAGAGAGGTGAAGAACACCACAAGAAAACCCATAGAATCAACAAACCTGGGCTCATACAGGCTAACAGAGGCCCAATCAATAATCAGGGAACTTGTATGGGACTGAGCTAGGTCCTCTGCATATATGTTATGGTTGTTTAATTTGATCTTCTTGTGGGACTCCTAATAGTGAAAGAACGAAAGAGATAAAGAACTCTTTTGCTGGATTTTGGGACCCTTTNCCTCATACTGGGTTTCCTCATNCAGCCTTCATCTTGATATGGCCTGTTCAGTAGATATCCATGGGATGCTTGCCTTTTTCTGAATAGAAATGGAGGAGTGGATGGTGGATAGGGCAGATAGAAGGTGGGGAGAAGGGGCACTGGGCAGAGAGGAAGGAGAGGAGACAGTGGTTGGGTTGTAAAAAATAAAATAAAATAAAAATAATTAAAGATAAAAAACATATATTGGGAATATTGGCAGAAATATCTTTTTCTGGCATGTTTTTTGTTTCTGCCAAGTATGTTACATTTAAAGAACTAAAGAATATATTTAATTGGTTTAAGACACAAACTATCCAAATGTTATTTTTTTCTCAAAACATAATATCTGAATTCACCATAAAATAAACACATATAAAAATTTTTAAAGAAAAAAGAAAGACTGCATGAAATTCCTTAAGTAATAAATGAGATGTGAAAATAGCAATATTAGCAACAGTAAGAAAACCAATAATTAATTTTCTGTATAATACCCTTATTAGAAGATACTTAACTTCCTGTTTCAGTTATATAGAAACTATGTCTTCCTACATGTGACAATCTCAGCCACTTAAATATTTTAAGTGATGTACTTGCATTATGTTTATATATTATCACTATAGTATTATTGATATGGATAAAATATTATTCAGCATTGCTCTTTATAAAGCAAAAGGCTAATTTTCACCAGCATAAGTTGTTAGATCTTGGGCCAGCTAGATGATTCACTGGGTAAAAGTGCTTGCTGTGAAGCCTGATGACCTGAGTTTGATATCAGGAGCCTAACTAACCCTGGAGGGAATGTACTCCACAGCAGTCTGCAGCCTTCATACCTACACTGTGGTGTTCACACCAACATTCTCTACTAACAATAATAATTAAATAAACCTCTAGAAAAATCTGTATACATTTGATATATCTTTGCTGACTTTTAAAGGGTTTTGATATACATTAGAAGTAGATTTACCTTCATTCAATATTTTTATTTCTG
Organism: Neotoma lepida; assembly: GCA_001675575.1. Taxonomy (NCBI): domain Eukaryota; kingdom Metazoa; phylum Chordata; class Mammalia; order Rodentia; family Cricetidae; genus Neotoma; species Neotoma lepida. The sequence continues at coordinate 38,019 of LZPO01066886.1, forward strand.
TAGGTATGTGTGCTTTCTATTCATTCAAGTTAGCTAGGAGGAATTGTCAGAAATAAGCTTGAAAGTCTTGCCTATATCCAGGAAATATTTTCCATTGACAGTCATCCAGAAATATCTCTATCTCAGTTCAACTTCTTGGTTGATAATATGAAACAAGATATACAAATGTAGTCAATTATTATGAAAATGATAATTATTTTAACATTGTTGAGTTTAATTGAAATGTTTTAAGCATTGTCATAACATAAAACTTGTGAATTAAATATGCTATCATCTCTTATTTATACCTGAAAAATATCTGAATTCCAAAGAATGGCAAATGGTATTTCATAAGTATTTCAGACTTGTAAATGATAACTACAGAGCATAAGCCCAAGTGACCTAACTTAGCATTCATACACTTATTAAATATATACTGAGGCAATCATATGATATTTCTTTAATTCTGTTAATATGGAATATGTAACTATTTGTACATTCTGAAAAAAAACCTTTACCTTAAAAATCATACTTCTAAAAAATGTTTAAAAACTATAAACNAACTAGGTTTAGAAGAAATATCAATGTACTAAATCATTGTATAAAAATTCCAAAATGACATCATATTCAATGGAAAAAAACTACATCCTCTTCTCACATATTATAGCTTTCAGTGCAGTATTTTTGTGGGACTCCTGAGTGTGTAAATGAGTGGGGCTCTGATTCTTGTGCCTGCTCTTGGGGTTCTTTTCCTTCTNTTGGTTTGCCTTGTCCAATTTCAATGTGATGGTTTGTGTTTTATCTTATTAATTTTGTTATATTTGGTTGTTATCTCTTAGAAGCCTGTTATTTTCTATTAAGAGACAGAAAGGGTATGAATCTGGATGGGAGAGTAAGTGGGNGAGACTAGGGGGAGTAGAGGGAGAGGAAATTGTAATCAGGATATTTGTATGAGAAAAGAATCTATTTTCAATAAAAGGAGGGAGAAGTATAATTATCATTTTTCTAAAGCATATGAATTCATATGTAAAAAAACCCTAAAGAACACAAACACACATGCGCGCGCGCACACACACACACACACACACACACACACACACACACACACACAAATATAAACCCAGGGCCAGAAAATTGCCTCAACAAATTCTGAACAAATTCCATGCTGTTCAAACATGATGACNCTAGTTGGATCCCCAGAATCTGTGTAAATGCCAGATGTTGGGACATGCATCTGTGATACAAGCTGTCCTATAAAGAGATGAAAGATAGAGACAAGAAAATTACTCAAAAGCTCTTGGTCCTGGAATACAGGATGCGATAGAATAAACAAGGGAGACCCTGCATCACCAACGTAGAACAGACACCTGAAAGTTAACCTCTTACCTTCTCAGGTACATCATGGTATATCTGGAAAAACAGAAACAAATATAGAAAGGGGGAGGGAGAGAGAGAATAATAAAAAACTGATAAACTCAGTAAAGTTGCAATATAAAATCAAAATACNTAAATCAGTAGCAACCTAAANGTCCTGACATAAGCCTGGAATCCCAGCTACTTAAAATACTGACAGAGCTTGGAAAATTTAGTGAGAGTGTACCACAAATCAAAATTGAAATAATGTCCAGGGATGTATAGTTCAGAGGATAGATGAGTATTTACTAAGCAAAGGTTAGGACCTAGGTTAAATTCCACCACTATACATAAAGAAAAATCTCATCTAAACAAAGCCAGGCATAGTGGCATACACCTTTAATCCTACCAGTCTGGAGGCAGAAACAGACAGATCTCTGAGATACTGAGGCCAGCGTTGTCTAAATAGTGAGTTTCAGAACTGCCAGGGATATGTAGAGAGGCCCTCTCTCAAAAACACAAAACAAAACAAACAAACGAAAAGAATCATCAAAACTAAGAAAATAATCATATTTACAGTAACACGAAAGAGATAAAATACTTCAAAATAAATTTATTTGAGAAGATGAAAACATCCACACTGAAAACTGTAAACACTGAAGAATAAAAAGACATAAGTAAACAGAATTCCATGTTCATCACTAGGAGAAAGTATTATTAAATGGCCACTTTTGACAAAATGATAAGCTCATTCAATGCCAAATCCTATGAAAATCTTACAGCAGTTTTCACAAAAATAGAAAAAAATTCAGTTAGTATGGATTGCCAAAAGAGTACACATCACGAGACATCACACATCCTAATTTCAAACTACATTAGAAAGATACAGTGATTAAAACGTTCTGGTGCTTAACAAAATTGAAAGCTCCTAAATGAGCCCCTTTCTAAACAGACAAGTGATTTTTTTTAAGATTTACTTTTATTTTCAATTATTTATATTTATGTGTCTCTCTGTGGAGGTTTGTACACATGGGTGCAGGTGCTCACAGAGGCCAGAAGAGAGCATCTGATACTCTGGAATTGGAGATGTAGGTAGTTGTGAATCCCCTGACATGGTACAAGGAACCAAACTCAGGACTTCTGCAAGAGCAGTAAGTGTTCTTAACCATTGACTCATGTCCCCAAGCCAAGAGACAAGTGATTTCCAAGGATTAATAAGAAGTGATGGCTACTACAATAAGAGCTGTGAAACCTGTATATCTACATTTACATTCAAATGAATGAAACTGGATAGTCAATGTTCCCAATGCACAAAAATAAATGCAGACAACTTAAAGGTCTGTATGACCTGAAGCAGGGAACATTCCAGAAAAAAAATCCATGGGGCCAGCTTCATGGCAAGATACTCTTAGCAGTGTTTCCTTTTCTATGACACAGAAACTCAGATGAANAAAAGCAAAGTAGAGAAATAGGAAGACATCAGAAAAGCTTCTGCACAGAGAAGTGGGCATTAGAAACAAAGGCAGCCTGTGGCATGTAAGCAAATTTTCATAAACAATAATGTTGGTGAGACGTGAATACGGAAATTACATAAGGAGCTNGCATCAACTCAACAGAGTAAAAGGATTCATTTGTAAAACCTGAGCAAAACTGATGAATGCATATTTTTCCAAGTAATGTGGAAACAAGGGCAATGGAGTACATCTGTAACCCTAGCATTTAAGAGTCTGAAGCAGGTGGCATATGCTTGGGACACATAGCTAGAAAAGATTTTTTTAACAAGGAAAAGCAAAAGGCAGTGAGATATAGCTGAGTGTGTCATTTCCCACCCAAAATAGCTAAAGGTGTCAAGTATCAGAGGAGAAACTGAAAGGTGTGCATGTGTCATTGGGAATATTAAAATGGTGCAGATTTTACAAAGAATGTCCTGAGTGTTCCTCAGAAAACCTAAAATCAGAGCTAACTAAGGTTGAGAAGGTGAAACAAGCAAGTAAGGGTATTTGACACCAAGCCTGACAATCTGATTCCAAGTAGTGGAAGGAGAGAACTGATTTTTCCAAGCTGTCCTCAGACTCCTAAACCTGTGTTATGTCATCATGAATACACACACACACACACACACACAGAGAGAGAGAGAGAGACAGAGACAGAGACAGAGACAGAGACAGAGACAGAGAGACAGAGAGAGAGACAGAGAGACAGAGAGAGACAGAGAGAGACATACACATGAATGAATGATTGATTGAATGAATGATAAATAAATGAGTGTAAAAGCCATTTTAAGAATAGAGCTATCAATGATGCAGATATAACATCTTTGGATATGTATTCAGAATTCACACCAGAATCCTCAAGTTATACCTGTGTGCATATTACATCATCCTTCACAAGTGTCAAGATGCGCAAACAACTTTAATACCCATTGAGCAGTTAGTGGATAAATAAAATGTGTTACATACATATTGGATATTATTCAGCATAAAACAATAAGGAAATATTGCCATATGACATAGCATAGATGAACTTGGAAGATACTATACAAAATCAAGTAGGCCAGCTCTAGAATGACACTGTACTTCTCCATAAACATTACAATAATGAAAGTATTAAACCTAGAGAGTAGAATGCTAGTTGCTGTGTATGGATGGAGAGTTGGTAGAATGTGGATCTGCTATTTAAATTTTCAATTACACAAATAAATAACTTCTAGATGGATATACTGTATAACACTGCACTTATAGTTGACATAATTATGTTGTACATTTAATTTTGTGAGGAGAGTTGANTTGTTGCTAAGCATAAACCAATTTTTTTAGAAAACTAATAAAACTAAATGGGAGAAGAAACTTTGTGTCAGTAGCTATTCATTACCTTGACTGTGCTACTGTTTGCATGAATGTGTACATGCAGCAAACTATATGAAATTATGTTTTAACTATGGACTTTCTTATATATCAATTATGCCTCAATACACCATTAAAAATGGTGAACAATTTAAACGTGTGAGCATTGCAGTCTATATGGAACTATCTATTTTGTAACAGATTACCTCCTTTATGCATGATGGAAGAAAAGTAGCAGATATGATATTATTGTGCAATAAAAACAGGAAGGAGCCCAGCCCAAATAGAGCCATGTACAAGAATCTCCCATACCTAAGGCTCAGGGTGCATTTCAAAAGAGTGGGTAGGAAGATTGTAAGAGCCAGAGGATAGGTAGTTTGTTGTGAAATCCAGAAGCTAAGCCCATGAAGTCTCACCAACATGATCGCCCAAAATGAGCTCAACAAAGATGATACCAACGGACATGTCAAAGTGGATGGGGAAAAACAAGGAGACTTCAGCCTTACACAAAGAACTATAAGCAATTGAGGAAAGCTGGGCAGAGGAGAGGTGGTAATC
>LZPO01066887.1:3166-16660 GCA_001675575.1 Neotoma lepida
TTTTTTTATATGTATGTGAGCATGTAATAATAATTGTTAGATGTATGAATGTATGTGTAAAATGATAATTGTTATGTGTGTGTAAAGGTAACAGATTTTGTTGTGTGTGTATAATGATAATAATTTTGTGTGTTCCAAAAAGCCAGCTCATGTACCAGGGACATGTCCTGATCCCACTGCCAGGGGCCCCACAAACAGACCAAGCTACACAAATGTCACCCACATGCAGAGGGCCTAATTCAGTCCCATGCAGGTTCCCTAGCTGTTGGTTCAGAGTCCCTGAGCTCCCAGTAGCTCTGGTCAACTGTCTCATGATCTGGCTTTTTGGAACCAATTCCCCATGCTGGGATGCCTCATGCCTCACCTAGCCTTGATGCAGGGGGAGGAGCTTTGTCCTGCCTCACCTTGATATGCCATGCTTTGTTGACTCCCATGGGAGGCCTACCCCTTTCTGAGTGGAGAAGGAATGGGTTGGGGGGCAGTAGACAGGAAGTGGGGGGAGGGAACAGGAAAAGAGGGAGGGAAACTGTGGTTGGTATATAAAATAAATGAAACAAATAAAAAAACCACACAAATTATTCTGTGTGTGTGGAAAGACAATAATTATTATGTGTGTAACAATAATATTGAATAAGAGGTCTTGTTTAGAGAAAGTACTCTACTGTGNCAATGAGTTCAAGGGTGTTCCCTACTTTCTTCTCGATCATTTTTAGGGTATCAAGACTTATGTTAAGNTCCTTGATCCATCTGGATTTGAGTTTTGTGCAGAGTCAGAGATAAATATTGAATTTCATTCTTCTACATGTAGCTATCCAGTTTAAGTAGCATCATTTATTGAGGATGCTATCTTTTTCTAGTGTGTCTTGTTGGCTACTTTGTCAAAATTCAGAGAACTGTAGGAGTTGTGCATATATATTCTATTTGTCAATGAGTCTTTTTATGTTAGTATCATGCTGTTTTTATTGCTATAGCTCTGTAGCATAATTTGAAATATGGATGGTAATGTTTTCAGCAGTTCTGTTGTTCATAATTCCGTCGTAAACAGCCCCTGAGTCTGTTGTGCTTCCATATGAAATTTGAGGTTTTTAAAATTGATTTCAATTTTACTGGAGTTTTTATTGTAATTATGTTGAATCTGTAGACTGATTTTTGTAGGATAGGCAGTTCTATATATTTATCCTACCAACACATGAATAAGAGAGGTCTTTCCATCTTCTGCTATCTTCTTCAGTTAAGATGCCAATAGTGCTGGCATTAAGACTAAAATTAATAAATGGGATTTCATGAAACTAACTTGTTTTCATGCTGCAAAAAAGGAGTTTCTGTTTGCAGTCAATGATGAACAAGACATAGATCACAATTGGCCAAGGTGAAGAGTAAGATATTGCAAAATGATTAGCCATAAATGTAACAAATATCCTNTAACCCTTCTCCAAAGCTCAGGGATCACTACAGAAGAGGAGCTCGGAAGAGTGTAAGAGCCATAGGCGATGGATGACTCTAAGGAAACAGTGTCTCTGGACATACCACAGTCACTGCACAAATGTATATCAAAATGAGAAATTCTCAAGAAAAAATTTAAAGNTTCAACTGTGAATAATCAAAGGTAATGCTATAGAAAGAATGACACACATATATTACAAATCAGACATCATTTTGGGAAAGCAATATATTTCTAAAGAAACCTATTTTCATCAGGTATAATCATCACCCTTAATCTAAAGTTGGAACACCCAANAAGTGAGTGAAAAATACTATGTAATCTTTGTAAGTTTTTGAATTTTGAAATTACAAGAAGGTTAAGAATAATATCATTTCAATAAGCATTATCACAGTAGCAGTGGATTCCTCCATAGAAAATGAACATTCTCAGGAAAGGCTGTTATGAGTGAGAAACTGCCAGACCCCCTTTAGTGATGGTGCCTGTTGCCATTCTCCTCAATCCATTTTGCATGGTCTCTCAACGTTTAATGTGCAGAACATTCACATTTGTTGATCCAGTGCTTTTCAATTACCCCNCTNGGCTTGGCCTGATATTTAACAAGCCACAAGGTGACAGGCAATGCAACATAGAGAACACTCTTATTCCCCCTCTATTTATACCTAGTGCTGTAGCATGCACTGCTCTTCTAGGAAGACCACAATCTTTGTGGTATTTTAAATGTGTTTCAGTACTCAGACTGGAATGCAATAAATATATGTTCCTTCCCTCAAAGGAGCTACCAGATCTTTATTTTAGTTGTGACTTCCACAGAATATGCTCAGTGAGGAAAAAAAGAAAGTTTCTAAGTGGTATAAATACTGCACACAACATCAACACCAAAAGTAATTCTATGAATTTGGGAGATTCATATATTAATGAAGTGATTAAATGAGTTATAAATGCTAATTAGTTACATTATTTATTGATTCTTATTTGTAGAAACATCAATAAGTGTTTTCCCTTAAAACAAGAACAAATAACTTTGGTCCATGTGTGATTTTCGGTTAGGTAAAGAAAATGTCATATAATATCATTGGCATGAAGTATATATTATAGGACTAGGCATGGTCAGACAAGCTTGGAATCCCACCACTCAGGAGACTGAGGAGGAAGACAAGAAGTTCATGCACTAGAGGCCACACTGGCCTACATCTACTCNTGCAAGGCTAGCATATATTACACAATGAGTCTCTGTTTCAAAGCAAATTATCACAATAGTATCAGTGTAATGAATTATTTGTATACTTGTTTTAAGTTTCTAGGNTGTGTACAAAGTTACGGAGTTTTTATTCCTACCCCTTCTCTACTCTCCTCCTTTGTTTTTCCCCTTCTTGCTTCTTTCTGTCCCACCAAAAGTTCCTCATGCTATTTTCATGTCACACATTTTTCATCACCTTCTATAACCTACCCACTCAGCTAACATGTCTGTTTCTCTAGTGGTTCCAGTTTCATAACCTATACATAAAAACATTAAATAAAATATTTATTGTTATTTTCTTGTGTGTGTACATGTGTGTACACTAGTTTGTGTATGTTTGTGTGCATGTGTGTGTGTGTCTGTGTGTGTGTCTGTGTGTGTGTCTGTGTGTGTGTGTACATGTTCATGTGGATGTGGGTACCTGCAGAGGTCAGAAGAGGGTAATCTATTACCCTTGAGCTAAAGTTATGGGAAGTCTAGAGCCACTCATTATGGGTGCTAGAAACTGAACTCTGTTCATTTGCAAGAGCAACAAGTGCCCTTAATCACTGAACCAATTCTCTGGGCATAAACACATACAAATTTAAATTAAGGTCAGCTATATGAGAGAAAAATACAGTATTTGTCTTTTTCAATCTGGCTTATTTCAACTAACATAAGGATTTCCAGCCTGATTCAGTTTCCTACAAATGCCATAATTTCACATTTCTTTATTACTGAATCAAATCTGTTGTGTGTGTGTGGAGCATATTTTTCTTTATCTATTTATCTGTGAATGAATATCTCGATGTTTCCATTTCATAGTGCAGCAGTAGCCGTGATGTGCAAATATCTCAGTGGAAGGACTAAGAATCCACTGGTTACTTACACAGAGTAATGTAGCTAGATCCCATGGTGGTTCTATTTTCAGATTTAAACCCCTCATACTGATTTCCACAGTGGCTATCTAAGTTTAAATTTATACCTTCAATATGTACAGCTTCTTATTTCCCCATATCCTTTCCAGCATTTTTTAAACTTTTCTTAAAGNTGGTCGTTCTGCCTGGAGAAAGGCAAAATCACAAAGTAGTAGTTTTTTTGTTTTGTTTTTGAAATTAAAATATAATGACATCCTATGCCCTTTCCTTCCTTCCCTCCAACCCTGCCCATTCCTATTTCATCCATCTCTATCTAATTCATGGGCCTTTTTTTCTGTAAGACAGATTTACTAAATGGTCTTGTTAAATAAAACACGTAGCCAGGGATAAGGATGAAAGCCTGACAGAGATCAGAGGAATTAGGAACAGCCACCAGCCTCACCTTAACAATGCCACTGCCTCCAAAAGACAGTGTGTCTGACTTCCTATATCTCCATGTCTATATCCCTTTCTGTTCTGTTCTCCCATTGGCTCTTTCAGCCTAGTTACATCACTTCCTCCTATTGCCCATCTCTGTCACTTCCTGTCTGTCTGTATAGACCTCCAGAATTCTATGATTGATGCTGGGATTAAAGATGTGTGTCTCCATGCTTGACTGTTCCTAATGTGACCTGGAACTCACAGAGATCCAGACAGACCCTGCTTGCTAAGTGATAGGATAAAGGGCGTGTGCTAATTTTCTAAGACTAGCAGCTGACCTTGTTCCTCTGATCCTCAGATACATTTTATTGGAGCACATAGATAAAATACCACCACATTTTTCTTTCATTTTTATTGATATATGTGTGTTTCCATAAATATTTAGTGTTTCTTGTATGTATATAATTTAGGGTTGGCCACTTGGTATTAGGTGAATAATTGGGGGCTGATAACTTTGGAAAGAAATTTCTCCCACTCTTAATTTATATTTTCTTATTGATTAAAAATGTTGAATGCTTTTAGAGTATTGACTATATGTATTTCTTCTTTTTGAAAACAGCATATCCAGTTCCATTTATTGCCTGGACAGTCTGTGGGAGATTGGTGTTTAAATTNTGTAATTCATAAATTTGTGTCTAAAAATGAAGATACTGAAAGAGCAAATTGTGAGTCTAATTTTTAGATTATAAGATATTGTTGCAGGTGTAAGATGGAATCTCTAAGTAGTTTTGATTTGCATTTCCCTGATAACTAAGGATGTTGAACATTTCTTTAAGTGTTTTTCAATCTTTTGAGATTCTTCTATTGAGAAATCTGTTTATATATGCACTCCATTTTTAATTGGATTATTTTGTTTGTTGATGTCTAGAGTCTTGAGTTCATTATATATTTTGGATATTAGCCCTCTGTCANATGTGGAGTTTGTGAAAATGTTTTCCCNTTCTGTAGGCTGCCATTTTGTCCTATTGATGGTATCTTTGCCACACAGAAGTTTTTTTCAGTTTNATGAGTTTCCATTTATAAATTGTTGATTTTAGTGTCTGCACTATTCATGTTCTTTTCAAGAAGTTGTCTCCTGTGCCAGTGAGTTCAAGGTTATTCCCCACTTTCTCTTCTATTGGGTTCAGTGTGTCTGGTTTTATGTTGAAGTCTTTGATCCTCTTGTAGTTGAGTTTTGTGCAAGGTGATAGGCAGGGATATATTTGCATTCTTCTATATGCTGGCATCCAGTTAGCCCAGCATCATTTATTGAAGATGCTTTCTTTTTTCTGTTGTATATTTCTGGCTTCTTTATCAAAAAGCAGGTGTCCATAGGTGTATGGATTTATGTCTAGGTTTTCAATTCAATTCCATTGAGCAACATGTCTGTTTTTATGCCAGTACCACATTATTTTTATTACTATAGTTCTGTAATATAGCTTGATATCAGGGATTGTGATACCTCTGAAAATTCTTTTATTGTACATGATTATTTTAGCTATCTTGAGTTTTTTTTCCTTTCCATATGAAGTTGAGTATTATACTTTAAAGGTCTATAAATAATTGTGTTGGAATTTTGATGGGGATTGCATTGAATCTGTAAATTGCTTTGGTAAAATGCCATGTTAAGTTAATACTATTGATCCATGAGCATGGGAGATCTTTCCATCTTCTGATATCTTCAATTTCTTTCATCAAAGACTTGATGATTTTGTCATACAGGTCTTTCACTTGCTTAGCTANAGTTACCTCAAGATATTTTATTTGTGGCTACTGTGAAGGTTGTTGCTTCTCTGAATTCTTTCTCAGCCCATTTGTCATTTTATATAGGAGGGATATATAGGATTTGTTTAAGTTAATCTTGTGCCGAGACACTCCAATAAGATGTTTGTCAACTGTAAGAGTTCTCTGATAGAAATTCTGTGGTCACTTATGTATACTATCATATGACCAAGATAAAAAACACAAGTGATNATAGTTCAAGCTGGTAAAGATGTGGAGCAAGAGGAATACTCCTCCATTGATGGTGGGAGGTTAAACTTCTACAGCCACTGTGGAAATAAACATGGCACTTTCTCAGAAAATTGGAACTTGTACCTCAAGACCTGGCTATATAACTTTTGGGCATATAGCCAAAGGATGAGCCATCTATCACAAGGACACTTGCTCAACTATGTTCATATGAGTTTTATTTGTAATAGCCAGAAACTGGAGACAATCTAGATATCCCTCAACCAAAGAATCACTAAGGAAAATGTGGGACATTTACACAATGGAGCATTACTCAGCTGTTTAACAAAAAAGGCATCATGAAATTTGAAGTCAAATGTATATAACTAGAAAAAAATCATCCTGGGTGAGGTAACCAGACATGGTGTGTTTTCACTTATAAGTGGATATTAACTGTAATGTAAAAGATATCCTTGCTAAAATCCACAGATCCAGAGAAGATGAGTAACAAGAAGGGCTCAAGGGGGGATGTTTGGACCTCCTTGGGGAGGGGAAATAGAATAGATTTTGAGAGTGGACTAGGGCAGGTAGGGATGGGAACAGGAGGCATCAGGGGTGGGGATGGAGAGTGAGAGTATGAGGATATATGACTGGAATTGGGGGGGGGCAGTTGGGACAGTTGATGTGGAAACCTAGTTCTGTAGAAACTCCCTGGAATGAGGGTGACCCTAAGGAATACTCATAGTAATGAGGGATAAGGAGCCTGAACCAATAATTTTCTGTAGCCAGGCAAGGCTTCCAATGGTGGGACTGGGACACCAATCCAGCCACCAAACCTTTGACCTATAATCCATCCTCCCTGAAAATATGCTGGGACAATGGTGATCTAGGGCTTGTAGACCACCAATCCACTGGTCTAATGTGAGGCCCATGGCACAACAGGGAGCCTATTATTAACACTATCTGAATGGTCAGGACCAATGGACTGAATAGCCTAGAGACCTAGGATAGAACCAAGCAAAAACAGCAAAAAAAGTCGATAAAATAATTCATAAAACTTTTCTGCTATACTCATAGATCGATGGTAAGCCCAATCATCATCAAAGAGGCTCCATCCAGCAACTGATGGGAGGAGATGCAGAGACCCACATCCAAACATTAGTCACAGCTCAGGGAACACAGTAGAAGAGGGTGAGGAAGGACTATAGGAGCCAGAGGGAATCAAGAAACCACAAGAACACAGCCCATAGACCCAACTAAGCAGGGCTCATAGGGACTCACAGAGACTGAAGAGACAGTCATTGAATCTGCATGGGTCTGTCCTAGGTCCTTTGCATATCTGTTATGGTTGAGTAGGTTAGTGTTCTTATGGGACTCCTAAAAATGGGAGTGGGAGGTGTCTTGACTCATTTGTCTGCTCTTTGACCCTTTTCCTCCTACTGAGTTGCCTTGTCCAACCTTGATATGAGAGTTTGTGCCTAGTATTACTGTAATTTGTTATGCTGTGTTAGGTTGATATTCCTGGGAGGCCTGCTCTTTTTGGAGGGAAATGGAGGAGCAGTGNTATGTGGGAAAGGGGAATTGAGGGGAGAACTGGGAGGAGTGGGTGGAAGGGAAACTGCAGTCACAATGTGTTGTATGAGAGAAGAATAAACAAATAATATTTTAAGAGGATATTGTTGCCTTGTACTAGTGTTGTCTGAAGAGTCTTTTGTATGTGCATGCACACACATACATATGAGTGTGCACTTTAAACCAATAGTGTTCTCTGAGCCTCATCAAAAATTGACAATCCCTATTACCAGTAATTAATTTGTGCAAAGAGGTGACAGCTATATGAAGGAAGACAGAAGATAAAACATTCTAGGAGTTGCAAAATAATTTTTCCTTGTATGCCCCCACCTTGAAGGCTCTGATTTGACTTTGGAAATGTGCTTTTAATGGGTATTTCTTAGCATTGTTTGTGATGTTCAACCAAAAATCATATGTACATTCTAAAGAANTGTACTTTGTAGAATTTTTAAAATGTAAATGATATTTAATTAACTTAATTCATGGAACATTTTGCTTTAATTCACTCAAGAAGTGAAAATCAACAATAATTTATAATGTGGAGAATAGTGTAATTTATAAACCAAAAATATTAGAAATATAAATACTAATCAATTGAAATCATTATGTACTATCATTTTACTAAACAAGCTAAAAAATTAAAAATTTAGTACATGATCAGTTTTTAGTTGAAAATAGATTTTCTCTCATACTATATGTTTGATTATGGTTTCTCCTCCTCTAACTCATTCAAGAATTTCCCCATTTACCTACCCATACAAATCCACACTATTTCTCTTTTTTCTCTCTATCATTAGAAAAGATCAAACATCAGTAATAATAATNATAATNATAATAATAATAATAATNATAATNATAATAATAATAATGAGNAAAAGGAAAAGGAGGAAAGAAGAAATAAAAACAAATGAGATTATGGTCAAACAAACAAGCAGAAAATAAAGAACTAAAGAAAAGGCATGAGGAACACATACATATGCTGAGACACACATTTACTCACACAGAAAATCCATAAAAAACAAAATTGGAAACCATAATATATAAGGAAAAAAGAAGAACTGTAAGGTAAAATAAACAAGCAAAAAAAGTCTTGAAAAGATTTTGAGAAAAACCCTCCACAAATACTATTGAATTTATATCATGTTGTCCATCTACTGCTGCCCATGGGACCTGCACTTAAATGAGGTTTAATTCTGTTGGAGAAAATTAATTTTTTCTTTGCAAGTGTTCATCAATTGGAGATACCTTTCAGGTTAGCGATGGAGTCTGTGTCTATCTCTCAGTACTGGGATTGTGTCTGGCTTAGAACCATGCAAACCCTATGCATGCTGCCACAGACTCTATCTTCTACAGAATTCCCTGANGGGAAGGATTTGATGGAGACATCCCATTTAAGATTGAGTGTTCCAAGACCTCTCTCTGTGTGCACACTGTCCAGTTGTGGGCTTCTCTGNTGTTCCCTTCTACTGCTGGAGGGAGTTTCTTTGATGATGGTTGAGCAAGACACTGATATATGACCACAACAGAATGTAGTTAGGAGTCATTTCATTGCTACATTCCTTTAGGAGAACTATTGTATTTGGTATTCCCCTAGGTCTATTGCCCATCTAGTTTCAAGTTCTTGGCCACTCAGTCAATGTCCAACCATGGGTTTCATCTTATGGAATTGGTCTTAATTTCATTAAGAGAATGTTCAGTTACTCCCACAACTTTTGTGTTATTGTNGCACCAGTGTANCTTGCAGCTAGATAACCATTGTAAATTGCAGGATTTGTTGTCAGGTTGCTGTCTACCTTTATTCTCTATTCATATGCAGAGTATTTTCCAGTACCATGAAACCTAGTCATTGGGGGTAGAGGATTTAGGTAGGCAACAGATAGCCTTTTCTGTGTTGAGTGAGTTATGTAGGCTTTGTCTTCAGCAATTGGACCTTGCTATCAGTTTGTGGAGTGCCAATAGCCTTGGCAATAACTTTGTTGGTTTGTTGGTTTCCATGGGGCCACATTTTGCCAGCAACGTGATTAAATGTAACATTCCCAAAACTTGAGGTTTTGTTTGGTGGCAAGATATGTATAGTTGAGGCTTTCTCTCCCCCAGTCCCTCACTGAACACCTAACCTCCATGATTATATAGATTATAGCCTGCTTACCAAAGCCTTAACAAGTAACATGAGAATATGAAAATACACACCACAAGTTTCTTTTTAGGTCTGAGTTACTTCACTCAGGATGAATTTTCTGTCCTAGCTCTATCCATTTACCTACAAATTTCATGATTTCATTTTTTTCAATGGCTGAGAAATATTCTATAGTGCAAATGTATGACATTTTCTTTATTCATTCATCCTTTGACAGATATCTAGGCTGTTTGCAATTTCTGGATATTATGAATAGAGCTTCAATGAACATGGTTGAACAAGTGTCTCTGTAGTAGGATAAACTGTCCTTTGGGTATTCACCCAATAGTGATATGAGTAAATATTGAAGTGGATCTATTCCAAGCTTCCTGAGGAACTACCATAATGATTTCCACAGTGGCTATATAAGTTTTCACTGTCACCAGCTGCTGTGGGAGGTCTTTCTGTATGCTGTGAATATGTGTTGCTATGACTGGTTAATAAAGAAGCTGCTCTGGCCTATGGTGAGCCAGGTTATAGCCAGGCAGGAAATCCAAGAGAGAGACANGAAGAAGCAAGGCAGAAGCGGGAGAGATGCCAGCACCACCAGGAGAAGCAAGATGTGAGCCATGGCCACGAGGCAATATATAGATTAACAGAAATGGGCTGAGTTTAGTTATAAGAGCTAGCTAGCAAGAAGCTAGAGCCATAGACCATGACCATACAGTTTGTAATTAATATAAGCCTCTGTGTGTTTACTTGGGCCTGAGTGACTGCAGGACTGAGGGGCTGGGCGGGACCTGAAATAGATCTGGCTACAACCAGCAATGGATGAGAGTTCCTCTTATTCTACATCCTTGCCAGCATGAGATATTGTAGTCAGAATTTTCTCTGGTCTTNCCTTGTCCAGCAGTCTGGACGAATCTCTCCCATGCACTGTCCCATAGCCACTTATAAAATAATTATTCAGAGGCTTATATCAGTTACAAACTNTATGGCCTATGGCTTCTTGCTGGCTAGCTCTTTCATCTTAAATTAACCCATTCCTATTAATCTATACCTTGCCATGTGGCTGTGGTGTTACCAGTCTGCTTGCATTTTGTTGCTCCTTCAGTGGTGGGCTGGTGTCCCCTCACTCTGCCCTTCTCCTCATCTTTGGNTTAAATGTACCACCTAATCTTATCCTGCCCAGTCATAGGCCAATGCAGCTTTATTTATTATCCAATGGGAGCCACACATATTCACAGCATACATAAAGACATCCCATAGCAAGATATCATTTGTTTTATTGATCTTGACCAATCCTGAGTGGTGTAAGATGAGATCCCAAAGCAGTTTTGATTTGCATTTCTCTGATGACCAAGGATGATGAACATTGCTTTAAGTGCTTCTCAGCCATTTGAGTTTCATGTTTTGAGAACACTGTTTAGGAGGTCTGTACTCAGTATTTAATTGGGTTATTCACTTTCCTTATGTCCAGTTTTTTGAGTTCCTTATATATTTTATATATGAGCCCTCTATCAGATGTGTGATTAGTAAAAGTCTTTTTCCACTCTGTAGACCGCTTCTTTGTCTGAATGATGGTACCCTTTGCTATATAGAAGCTTTACAGTTTCATGAGATCCTATTTATTAGTTACTGTTCTTAGTGCCTTTGCTATTCATATTCTATTCGGAAAGTCCTTTCTTTCGTCAGAGTTCAAGAATACCCTCTATATTCCCTTTTATTAGATTTAGTGTATCTAGCTTTACATTGAGATACTTGATCCATTTGGAGTTGAATTTTGCGCAAAATAGAAAGTATGAGTCTACTTGCACTCTTCTACATGCGGCCCTCTAGTTTGACCAGCATCATTTGTTGAAGATGCTGTCATGTTTCAGTGTATGCATTTCTAGATTCTTTTACAGATATGCAATGTTTGTAGGTGTGTGTATTTATGCCTGGGTCTTCAATTCTATCCCATTGATCAAAGTTCCTGTTTTTATACCCAAACCATGCTGCTTGTATTAGTATAGCTCTGTAGTACAATTTGAGCTCGGGGATAATAATACCTCCAGCAGTTATTTTACTATTCAGGATATATTTTAGCTATCCTGAATTTTCTGTGTCTCCATAGGTAGTTGGAAATTGCCCAGCTAATTTATGTGAAGAATTGTGTTGGAATTTTGATGGCGATTGCATTGATTCTGTATATTGCATTTGGTAGGATGGCCATTTTTACTATATTAATCCTAAGAATCCATGAGCATGGGAGATTTTCCATCTATCTTCTTCAATTTCTCTCTTTAATTTCTTAAAATGTTATTATACAAGTCTTTCACTTGCTCAGTTAGAGTTCTCCCAATGTATTTTTTAAGGATATCATGAGAGGCAAAATTTCCCTGATTTCTTGCTCAGTCCATTCGTCATTTTTGTATATAGGAAGACTACTAGCTTTTGTATGTTAATTTTGTATCATGCTACTTTGCTGAATGTGTTTATCAGCTATAGAAGTTTCATCGTGACTTTTTAAAGATCATTTATGTATATGATCATGTCATCTTCAAATAAGGATATTTTGACTTCTTCCTAATTTGTATCTCCTTGATCTCCTTCAGTTGTCTTATTGGTCCGGCTAAGACTTCAAGTACATATGTGAATAGATATGGAGACAGTAGACATCCTTGTCTTATTCCTGATTTTAGTGGAAATGCTTTGATTTTTTTTTTCTACATCTAGGTTGATGTTGGCTTTGGGTTTGCTGTAAATCATCTTTTTTTATGATGAGGTATTTCTCTTGTAGTGCTAGTCTCTTTGGGATGTTTTTCATGAAGAGGTATTTGATTTTTTTTCAAAGGCCTTTTCTTCATCTAATGAAATGATCATGTGGTTTTGCCTTTCAGTCTGCTTACATTGTAGTTTACATTTATCGATTTATATATGTTGAATAATCCTTGTATCTCCACAATGAAGCATACTTGGTCATGTTAGATGATCTTTTAGATGTACTCTTGGATTCAGTTTGCAATAATTTTATNGGGAATTTTTGCATCCATATCCATAAGGGAAGTTGGTCTGTGATTGTCTTTCTTTGTTGGGTCTTTATATTGTTTAAAATCAGGTAATTCAGGCTTCATAAAAAGAATTTATCAATGTTCATTTGTTTTCTATTTTGTAGGATAATTTGAGGAATGTTGGGGCTAATTCTTTGAAAGTCTGGTAGAATTCTGCACTAAAACCATCTGGTCCTGGCCTTTTTTAGCTGGTAGACTTAATTACTGCTCTATTTCACTGGGGGTTATAGATTTGTTTATATTGCTGAACTGATTCTAATTCAACCCTAGTAAGGTGTATATATTGATAAATTTATCCATCTCATCTAGGTTTTCTTATTTGATGGAGTACAGATTATGTCATTATGTCATTAGGGTTCTTTGGATTATCTCATTATCTGTTATTATGTCCTCCTTTTCATAATTTACTTAATTTGGATCTTCTCTCACTGCCTTCTAATTAACTGGCTAGGGGGTTGTCAATCTTATTAATTTTTCCCAAAGAAGCAACTCATTATTTTATTGATTTTATATATATAGTGTAATTTTATATATATATATATATATAATTTTAATTATATATATAATTTTTAAAATTTTATTGATTTTAGCCTGAGTTTGATTATTTCTTGCTATCTATTCCTTTTGGGAGTGATTTCTCCTTTTTATTCTAGAGCTGTCAAGTGTGCTAAGTTATTAATATGATATCTCTCTGGCTTTTTTTTTTAGTTTATTTATTTATTTTTACATTAAAAAGATCTTCCACTCCTTTTACATACCAACCTCAGATCCCCCTCTCCTCCCTTCTCCCGCCCCACCAGTTTCCC
>LZPO01066888.1:38076-51251 GCA_001675575.1 Neotoma lepida
CACATCGATGTTGGACAAGGCAAGCCACCAGAAGGAAAAGATCCCCAAGAGAAGTCAAAAGAACTACTTGTCTAAAAATTCAAGAGTCTCATAAAAATATTAAACTGATAACTATAACACATATGCAGAGTTCCTAGTAATGACCTATGACAGCCCCATGCTTGCTACTCCACCCTCTGTCAGTTCATTCATATGAGCTTCGCTCAGTTTAATTNGCTGAGAAAAATTAGTGCTGGAGAGGAATATGGCACCTGTATATTTGTGTTTATGATTAGCTTTTGTTCTGTTGCAATAGCATTATTGCTCATACTTTTGTGACACATACTCCCTAATCTTGCTCTTTAAGCACCACTCTACATGCAACCAAGACTCAAAACAATTCCTGAGAAAGTCTGCAGTGTTGGACCCCACAAGAATCTAAATAATATGTTTCCTATAAATTTTCTCTGAGATTTCTTTCCANGAGTGTTATATTTTAAAAGCTCTCTATAAGACTATGCTCAATCAAGGAACAATATTTACTTTTAAACATGATATTTACATCAATATTGCTGAATGAAACCTCATGATTCACTATGTTGGCTTGACCTGTTGTTTATAGTTCTTATAATTTGCTCAACAAGAGAGTTGAGTGGANTATTTGATATTGACTCTGATAATCAGGCTGTATGAAATCCTTTGACTGATGATTCTGTATATCACGGGCAGGAAGTGTTAATTAAGGCTCATTCTGAAAGAGAGGGTGAGATCAGACAGTTCTAGTTCTTTCAACCCGTCCATTTAACATTTCCTATCAGTAGTTTTAAAAGGCTGGTTTGTATTACTCAGCTTTCATGTGTATTGGATTTTCTGTAAACTATTTTGCAAAACAATTTACATAATCAATACTTATAACAAAATAATATTAACTATTAAAATATAAACAGTATTAACACAAATTATAACATATTAGATATATAAGGCATATGTAACTCGAAGGCCCGATGATAAGAGCTAAAATGTTTAAAGCTTACTATGTGCATTTTGAAAGACTATAAATACAATACATTTTAAAAATCACTGCTTAGTGCTTTTTCTGTTCTCCAAAAGAAGAACAATACTAACAGTGATGGATATAATTCTGTCATTGTTTAGTAAACCGCTGATAGCTGAAATTACAAAATGGAGACACTATCTTAAAATACAAAACACATATCCTTCTGAAATTTAAAATATTTATTTAAAATTTATTTAGTTGATGTACAAAACATCCTTTCAAGTCAACATGTACTATTGCTGAANTTAACCATAATTAAGTATCAACACAGCTCATGTAATTTAAGAATTTAATATATTAAAACAATTTGGAAGAATTGGATCAGACGACACTATAGTTTATGATGGAAAGTGTGGCCAGAATGTTGGAAATTAAAATTTTACTCTATCTTCTACTTAAAGTACAACATTTAGACTTTGAGGACTTATTATATCAATCAAATAACATGGTTTGTATAAAATCAGTAATAGAAGATATAGATATAGGGTATTTTATAGTGAATGTTTTAAGTTACAAAGTAATTAGTATCTCTCTTTATTTGCCTCCTTCTCCTCTATATTCAGAAGGTACACAGAAGTCAAACTAAAGCATACATAAAATGGAATGGCAACAAAAATTCAGTTTTCACATTCTTTCCATTCTTTAATTTATGAGCTCTCTTAAGAAAACAGAGAAAAAGTAATCAAATTAAACAATTTGAGGATTTTTCTTTCTATAGGAAAACTTCTTTGTAAAATAATATGATTTCTCAGTATCAAGAAGTAAAATTATAACAATTTATTGGAGTAAGTTCATTTTAACAGCCATTTAACTTTCATATGTATTTGTTTGATTTTTAACTATCATAGTTGAAGTATTCCTGCTTTCATTACTATGAATATACTGATGGCCAATTTGTTTGTCAACACTTTCATTTACTTTTCAACCTTGTAAGAAGCTATGTATTTTTTTTTTTTTTTGGTTTTTCGAGACAGGGTTTCTCTGTGTAGATTTGGCGGCACCTTTCCTGGAACTCACTCGGTAGCCCAGGCTGGCCTCGAACTAACAGAGATCTGCCTGCCTCTGCCTCCCAAGTGTTGGGATTAAAGGCATGCTCCAGCACTGCCCGGCGAAGCTATGTATTTATTAATATATTCATCGATAATAACCAATTTAGTAATGTTTCAAGCACAGTGCTCTATACTTCACATCTTCTGTGACAAATAAAATGATAGAATTGGTGTTTGCAACATTTGCATTTTCATGTGATGTACACTAATATTGAATTCACATCTTCAGAGTCCAGAGGCAGAATCTTTCTTGCTCTTGCTCTTCTTCTCTCCCTCTTTTGCCCTCTCTCTTTCTACACTCATGTTGGGGGGGGGCACACGGGTGCCCTGTGATTTACTGTATAACTATAGAAAGAGGACTTTCTCTACAGTAAAATTGCACAGCAGTACAAAGAAAAGTATTTAAGAAGTGATGGCTCACATAGAGCTTGCAAACTTTCACCATTATAATTAATCAAGATGTAGTTTGCCTATACTGAATCTGCACAAGAATGGGTCTGTCAGCAGCTAAAAATGGATGGATGAGAGGTTTAAGTGTCTCTCCCAACCAACTGTGGGGAAATGATAAATATTTGGAAATTGGGAGTTACTCTTATGCAGCAATGGAGAGTTCCAAATTCATGTTTCCAAAGGCTAAANACACTGTGTCTCAAAGCAAAACCAACACACTTAAACATTGTGAAGGTATTATAGAGAAAACAGAAAGCTGACAATGAAAGGATGGGGACAGGGAAGANAGGGGAAAATGTAGACAGAACATACTATATATGTGATGGGGATGTCGTTTTATAGGCTGTGAATATGTGTAATATAAGATATAGGATGGGATAAAAGGGTAGATTATTAAATCTACTTTTAAAAAGCAACTTATTTTAACTATTTTACATTGTTATAGATTTTAGTTTATTACAAATTTCAAGTTAATTTTGTTATACTGTATGTATATTTCTACTCTTGTTTAAGGTATTATGTTTATACAACTCATTTAAATTGTAATGGATAATTAAAAACAGATTAATAATTAGTCTTTTATGATAGTCAAACTTATAGTCATGTTAGTTAAGTTTTCTAGATATACATAGATATATTTCAATTAGGTAGGTAATCTTCAAACATTTCAAAGACTTACAAAGTATGACATTTAAAATGTTTTAAAAACTTAGACTTTTTGAACAATGAGACACGTCTGTTCTGGCAGCACCAATTTACTTCAAAGAGAAAGATGAATGTCAAAGACACTACATATGGAGTTTATCTTCTTGGCAAAAATAGCCATTTGGGCAAAAAACTGCTCTTGCCTGGACTGCTGATACTATAAACTGGACATTCAAGACCCATAGGAAGGTGACCACTAAACTTTGCAAGACAAGATGGTCCTTCAGGTTCCTGATTCAAAGAGGAGACTGCCAGATGTTATACAGGACACACACACAAAAAAGTGACTAAAAAACTTTAGGCCTATAGGCTAAAGATGGATGCCCCATTGTTACAGAGGAACTTTGGGTAACTGTCCAGGCAGCCAACTATCTCTGTCATTCTAGAATTTTGGAAGTTGATTACAATGCTCTTCCTGTTTATTTAGGTAATATTATATCCTTCTGAGGTCTTTGATGTAGTTCAAGACTAGATAGTTATAATTAATTTTCCTTGGTTATGATAAAAGATAAGTTAGATATAAAACCTTAGACACAAATATAGGATAAATAAAATATTTTCTTTAAATTTACCAAATATAAATATACTAGATATTATAACTGTAATTCTTGCTTGATAACTGTTTTGCTATATGTAATTTTACTATGCTGAAGTTAAAACCTTCTTTTTAAATATAAAGGAAAGGGGAAATGATAAGGATGTCATTTTGTATGCTGTGATTATGTGTTGCTCTAATTGGTTGATAAATAAAGCTGTTTGGCCAATGATGAGGCAGGTTAAGGTTAGGTGGGACATTCTAACTAGAGAGAGAGAGAGAGGAGAAAGAGAGCTGGGCAGACACTGCTAGCTGCCACTAGAAGAAGCAAGATGTAAAGGTACTGGAAGGCCACAAGCCACATGGCAAAATACAGATTTATAGAAATGGGTTAATTTGAGATGTAAGAACTCGATAATAAGAAGCCTGAGCCATTAGCCCATAGTTTGAAAATAATATAAGCTTCTGTGTGTTTATTTGGGTCTGAGCAGCCACATGAGCTGGGCATGACTGGACAAAACATTCTCATACATATATGTATATGTATATATATATAGTATATATGTATATATGTAAATAACAAAGGAAAATTAATATTTAAAAATATCACATTGAAGTCATCATGAATGGAGCAAGTTGAAGAAGTNCTTCTCTGCTACATAAGATAACCACAGCCATGATCTCCCCATTTTCAACATATGTGTCACTCCACAATTCAGATCCCTTGGGAGTACTATTCATTTTTCAGGAATCTGTCACTCAAAGTGGTTTATCAGTTTTGCTTTCCACAGATTCTTGATTGCTATGCAACTTCCACTGAATTTGGAATCATACAGATTGGTTATATTTTTCATTATTAATTTGTTCAGTTGATTCACTNTGAGATAAATGCTAAATCCACATTCCTCTGTGCATGGAATTTCNGCTGTAATGTTTATTACATAATTTTGATAATAATGAAAATTTCACACAAAGGGGTAGGTATCCAAGCAACATAAATTACTTGCTGATTGGTTTAAGAACCTCTTAACTTATAATGATATACCGTCCTTAATGCAAATGCCAACTCATTTTGCACTTACTACTTGACCATTGACGTTCTTCTGTAATTATAATCATGAGAGATTCCCTTTCATCATACTTGCTTCTTTCTCCCTGTACTTTACAAATATGGTTATCTCATATAATATGAAGCTTGTTATGTATAGATATTTACCACATTGTTCATTGCAACCTCACATACAAACTCCAACAATTCTGCAAATACAGGTGATAAATAGTCAAGAAATGTTGAATGCCTAGTTCTGGCTGTATAATTTAAAATAATGTGTGAACACAAATTCTAAATTCAGGATTACAGTGAATAATCATCATCTAAAGCATCACAATTATAGATAATATATAAAGACTTTGAAATATTTCAACTTGTTAGTGGGAAAATGTGAGGTTTCTTGGAATTAGATTCTCATTATGTTTTATCGTTAGGCATTTCCTTGGCCATGTGACTTGTGTAACTTGAGAGAGGTAGTTTCTTTCCTATCTTTTGAATCTGAACAATCCAAATTCAGGCATTTGGCTTGTTCAGACAATGTAAAAGCCAAGTTCCTGTAAGTGGAGGATTCACTTCTACAGTAAAAGCTATGGCTCTGGGAGATAATGTGTGGCCATGCAGCTGTAACACAGAAGGCAGAAGGTAAAAAGTCCAGTGACCTGGCTGCCAGAGAGAGATGAGCAAGCCAGTTTATAGTAGGACTTACATAGCAAGCAGAGAAAATATCCCTGTTCTGTTCCCTTGAGGAGAAAGTAAATATTTATTTTCATAGAACTTTGAGGTTCAAATTGTACCATTTATTTTAATAATTACAATAATAATCTAATACAGGACTCCATGCTATAATAGTGTTATACAATAAATAATAATAATAATAATAATAATAATAATAATAATAATAATAACAATAATAACATTGGCTAGCAAAAGTTTACATGATTATGATTCCAGTTTTGTTCAAGGTAAACTAATAACATGGGCCATGTATGGAGGAATATATAATAAATACGTTTTTTCTCTAAACAAAAATGTGAAATAAAACAAGCTATGAGATTGGAAAAATAGCTTTTCTGGCTAAGCATTGGAAGTATCAGTTGACTTCTTTTAATTGAATGCCACAAGATACTAAAAGAAAAAAAAACAACAGTTTTCAAGAGGAGTCAAGGTTTGCTAGGTCAGAAAATAGCACTGTTTCTTACCCTGAGCCAGTATAATACTACCTAATGATATATAACATCAGAGTGTGGGTCATAAAAACACAGAGTTGTGAAGCTCTGTCAAGACCTTTAAAGAATTGAGCCAGTGCCTCCTAAACACTTCCAGCTCTCTCACTAGATCTCCTAGGAAGCTTTAGATCACAGCACACAGAGCTTGCTCTCAAAATAGCACAAAATAAGTCCAGAGAGAGAAGCATAGCATGAAAGCAATTCTGAGTGTGGATTCTGTTGTATACCTAACATTATAGGCAGTGGGTAATAAAGTCCACAATGGTTTTAAGAACATACTAATGAAACACAGTTGTTGAAGCCTAATGTATGTGTTGTGTCTTCTTTAATTACTAAAATAAAATCAGGGATTTGAAAATTCGATGTAAATCGGGTTCAGAATTTCTGCAACACTTTCCAGGGCATTGAATGTGAGTTACTAAGGAGTTTAGAGGAAATGAAATGATATCAAAGGCAAATTCAAAGGAAATGAATGTAAGCAGAGTTAGTATCTATTCCAAAACCAGAATCAAAATGTATCCAGGTATTATTTCTATTTACAGATTAGGTAACTTCAATGTTAGCCCAGAAGTACTATGAAAAAGCTGGTAGGCCTCTTCTACTCAACCTTACATTCATCATTTCTCTTTAGAATGAATCTTTTAAAGGTGCGATGTGAACTCTCTCACCATTTTGTTCTTTGAGTTCTAGACAAGCTGTGTTGGTATTTCATCATTCCACATGGTAAGTCAATTTAGAGATTTGAAAGTTCTTGTTATTAAATTAAACTTTGTTGGCCTTGGCAAGTATCTTAGTTAGCATTCTCTTACTGAGAAGAGNAGATGCCATGACCATAGCAACTCTTATAAAGGACAGCAGTTAATTGGAGTTTGCTCACAGTTTCAGAAGTTTAGTCTATTTCCATCATGGTGGGAAGCATGGCAGCATGCAAGCAGACATGCTACTGGAGAGGTGGCTTAAAATTCCACATCTGGNTCAGTAGAAAGTAGGAAAAGAGAAAGACACTAGGCTTGCCTTGAGCATTTGAAACCCCAAATGCACTCTCAGGGATACACTCCCTCCAACAAGGCCACACTTCCTAAACCCTGTCAAGTGGCACCATTGCCACTCCATAGTGACTATGCATTTATATAGTTGAGTTATGGGAGTCATTCGTATTTAAATCACCACATTAGGAGTGGATGTGTTTTAAATGATATGTCTCATTTAGTCTTTTGGGAAAAGAGAATGGCAGTAAAAATCAAGAGGGAGGAAGAAAAAAGATGAAAGCTGCTTTGCACATCCTCAAGGCATCAGAGTACTTAATTACCAAAAATTATATATAAAACTTCCCTGTGTAGTGAACTTACATCCCTTCACCTGACAATGCTCCCCAGAAGAGCCCACAGACTACAAGAGCCCACTCAACAGAAAGGAAATCATTCCTGGTAATAGAAACCTAGTTCATTTCATTAAACCAGCATAATTCCTAACTACATTCTAAAACATTTTTGTACACCCACAGATAAGGGTAGCTTTTATTAGTCCTCAAATAAGTTTGTCTTTGCATCAAATGGAGATTATTACAGAAAACCACAATTTAGTTATAATGTAGAAATCAAATGAGCACAGAGTGTCCAGCCCCAGTGGATACATCCACAACATAACTCCTGCACCTAAGACTTAGGGACCATTACAGAAAAGTGAGCAAAAAAGATTATCAGAGTCAGAGGACCAGGAATTTACAGTAATACTGTGTCTCTTAGAATTGATAGAGAAACAACACACAATATATATCATAAATTTTGCATCCTAAACAAGACTTGAACAATGACATATGAAAAAATACTATAACTTTAGAGGAAAATATAATGAAGTCCAACACCTAGAAAAAGAAGAAATGAGGAAGAATTAGTCTCTCCCCAAGATGAGGCCCTGATTGGTTAAAATGAAATAATAACTAAATCAAATGATAAGAATGAGATGTTTTGTTTCTAACACATTTCACTAAAGCTTTGTGCTGCGCTCTGTTCTAACTGTGAATGATGGTGTCCAACACAAAGCAAGTGGCCAAGGAAAGATGCTCTCATCTCATTCTGAAGATGAATTATGACAACCACTCTGGGCCAACCCAGTGTGATGATACTGGTACCCATTTGGAAATAATTTAGAATTAAGGTTCTCCTTTCCAGGAAAAATCATTTTATGGTAAATGTATTCCATTTCTAACAGAAAGTTTTGCTCACCTTCAGAATACATGAAATCATAAACACACAATACATAAGCACCAAACATATTCATATATATATGGATATATATATATTAGTGTATGTGTGTGTATTAAATTATTGCTTTTTGAAAAGCCATCAATTTGAGAGTTGGGAGTGATAGCTTAGGGATTGGGAGTAGGAATGAAACAAAGTTTGGAGGGAAAAAAATGGAAGAGAGAGAATGACACAATTTCAATTTAATAAAAATTAAAAGTAAAAACAATGTATATTGACACACATTGATGTAATTTGACACTGAAGAAATCAGAGAAGGGCTGGAAAGATGGCTCAGTGGTTGAAGGTATTGGGTTCTCTTCCTGAGAACCTGGGTTCAATTCTCAGCACCACATGGCAGCTCACAAACATCTCCAGCTCCAGTTTCAGGGAATTAGATGTGCTCTTCTAGCCACTAGACATGTATGTGGTACACAAGCATACAATCAACATAAACACACACACACACACATATACAACAAAGAAATAAAAAGGAAAAATTAAAAGTTACTATAGAAAATGAAAACGCAACCATAACTCCCAGAATCTTAAGGAAAGAGCAAATCCCATTCTAAGGGAAGAAATTTGAGTAAGAGAACAGGATATTAAATATCAGAGATATCTCATGCACATAATGCATATACCTCAANATCTTAGACAGAAGAGGAATGAAGGAAATAACAAAAGCAGTAGACAAAACAATTAACTTTTAGTTGATGTTAATGAAGTAAACATTAAACTAAAAATACAGACCACCAAAGAAATAAAAAGTTATTAAAAAACAACAACAAAAAAATATAAGCCAGATCTACAACTCTCATATAAACAAACCAAAGCAAATAAACACAGATAAAGTGAGGCTGTCCACTGATATAGCTAGATATACAAAGGGAGATGGTAATGAAGTCTATGAAGTATTAAATCTTGATGACTGTAAGAAGATATTTAATAATTTTATATTCCATGTTTTATTGAGATGGTAAAAATGTTCACCATGAAGCTTGATGCTCTGAGTTTCATCCTTGACAGCTACATTGTAGAAGGTGAGGGTAGAGTTCCTCAAGTTGTAGGTTACCCTCTAACCTCCTCAATGGTACTATGGCATGGATGTATGGATNCAGGTATACCCAACACATGGTGGGGGAGGGCTAATTATTTTTAAAATTATATTCCAATAAATTTGAAAATAATGAGAATAATTTAAGATGTATATAGTCCATCAAAGGCAAAAAATGATTAAAATTTATTAACCAACACTAAGAACAAAGCAGTACCAGAGTCCCCTCACCAGTAAAAGTCAAAGATGAAATGTATTCTCTCATAAATTCTATCAGAACTTTAAAGAATTAACAGCACATATTAAGTCATTTCAAATGTATTTTATGAAGTTATCTTCTATGAAAATAAGAAAGAAGATTTATAGACAATGTTTACCCATCTAGTTTAAGAAAATTAGGTAAAGACTCTCAGTAAAATATTTACAAAATTGACCTCAATAGCAGTTTAGAAAAGATTTTTTTTCACATCTAAAATGGCTGCTTTAGAGCACTGGTTCTCAACCTATGGGTCTCACCCCTTTTGGGTGTTGAATGACTATTCCACAGGGGTTGACAAAGATCATCAGAAAACACAGATTTCACATTATGATTCATAAAGGCAGCAAAATTACAGTTAGAATGTTGCATCGAAAATAATTTTATGGTTGGGGTCATTACAACATAAGGAAGTGTATTGAAGAGTCACCNCATTAGGAAGGCTGAGAATCACTGAAGAGGAAAGCACATGGTAGAGGAAAGGAATAGAACAATGGGAGACTAGCCTATGTTTTTCNTATCCTAGTCTGAGAGACTAAATTTAATAATGTAGGTAGGATGAAGATTTAGATCTTACTAAAAGTGAGGGTTTCTACTTTCAGATTAGGAGTTGCTTTTTGTGTTAGCTTCAATCTATCCAAATTGTGTGAATTTTATGGAGTCATGCAATAGGTACACAGATTCCTAGAATTTTTGGCCTGGATAATAGTACCTATTCTGAAGTGTAGATTCAATAAAAGGTGTGAATGTCCCAGCCTTACAGTAATTGTACTGCCTAATGTCTTTATGGTGGCAAGTTTTCCACAAAGGGGAGGTTAAGGAGCTTGTATGGGGCAGGAACGAGATGCTGCTCATTCGTATTTAGTGAGTAAAGGGCTTTGTTTTAGTTGAAGTTTAATTATGTTTCTTTACACTTGGCTGCAACTTATATAATCTAAAAATACTGACTTCAGCTCCATTGAATAGAACTGAAACATGTCTTTAGATGTAAAATACCATTTTCTCCTTCTCTCATTTCTTTCTCTGACTCTAGTATTGATTTTAAGTCACAATTTCACACCCATGATAAACAATTCTGGTCAGTTTAATTTTGTGGCTTGGTTCTTTTTACAAAAGCATTTAATCAATTCTATTTTCTATGATTTCTTTTCAAATATGCTATAGCCATCTGACCTGACAAACAAGATATGGTTTAATGCTCACAAGGGCAGATATGATCAGGTTGTAAGCCCTCCATGTTACATATGAGGAAATTAGTTTGAACCTGTGATAATAGAGTTTGTGAGTGTTTTCTGTCAGCTCATTAGCAAATAAGACAGATATATTCACTTAGTTTTGTAACATTTTTATTTTAGTGGAGCAGGGACATAGAGTATGTAATAATAAGTGAAAATAAATTTTATTTGTCCCATTTCAGATTGTTTATAATCTTTGGAAAAGAGAAGAAATAGTTGTGGAATAATGAATTTGGAAATGACGTTAGCATGCAAAAAGATGCTACTGTGTTTGAAAGTAGAGACAAAAAAGTTACATAAAAGGAAAGATTAGTCTTTTAGGTAAAAGACAAAATTAATGAAAGTCAGGAGAGCAACAGCCAGTTCAAATTTTTATTGGCAGAGCATAATTATAATTTTCAAGAACAAGTAAAATAATCAGGCAGGGTTGCTCAATGTATGATGCTTGCCTAGCGTTGGGTGGACATCTTAATTTCTTTTCTTGTTACTGTAATTAAACACTCTGATGAAACATTTTAGGAAAAAGTTATTTTAGCTCACAGTTACAATGCACTTGGCCGTCAAGTCAGGGCTAAAGGATCGTGAGGCAGCTCATTACATTATGCCAGAAGAGAGTAATGAATTCAGGCAGTTTAGTTAGTGCTCACCCTGCTCTCTCCATCTTACACAGTCCAGGATCTTCTGCCAGGGAATGGTCCCACTACTTCTTTCCACTTCAGTTATGCTAATAAAGGTAGTCCCCTGAAGGCATACCAAGAGGCTCTTCTTTCATTTGATTCTAGATGCTGTTAAGTTGAGAATTAACTAGGCTTATCCTAGTAATATTGAAGTCAACACACACACACACAAACACACACACACACTTTCACTGATGCACATATATACATGCATGCACACAGGTATGCACACACAGGAAATTTTAGTTCTATGAATCAGGAGTGTCTGAANAGCTAATGTAGAAAGAGATTGGTCAAAAGGATAATTGACCTTCGCACTGTATGAAATGTGAAGTGTTTTTTTTTTTATTTTGGAAAGAGTAGCATATTTTGCTTAAAAATCAANTATTTATACATGTATGTATATTAATTCATGTATACATGTACACATAAAATCTTGCTACATAGTGGTAATAGGGAGAAAAAGACAACATTATAAAAGAGAACAGGTAGAAAGCTTTTTCAGGAAATAACTCATAATATTTTGGTGTCAGTCATGCAATAAACAGGGTGTGGAGTGGAGGAATGAAAGATTTGATTCTTCCTATGTGAAAATTAGAAGCACTGGTATAAGATTGTATATTAGGTGACTTACAAATAGCATGGAAATATCCCCAAAGCGTTGGTTTGTTGGTATTTTGTTTTTAATACAATGAATGAAGGACAGTAGCCATCAACTGAAATTAATATATTGGTATGTTGGAAAGAGTTGTCAATATTTCAGTTTTATACTTTGATATATATAACATACGCATATACTATGCTAATTACAGTTATGAAGCAGCAACGAAAATTATTTTGTGGTTGGGGTTACCACAACATGAGGTGTATAAAAGAATCTGCATTAAATGGTGATAGCATTAGGAAGGCTGAGAACCTCTGGACTAGATTTTAGTGAATAATTTTAGTTAGNNATAAAAACCTATGAATATCAGAAAACATTAATGCAAAAGGCCATAATTAAGTCAAATTAGATCACTAAGAGATGTATAGGGTTAGACTAGAAGAAAAAGAGGATTGAGTCTCAGTCAGTCCATAATTAGGAGGTCAGGATGAAAAGGAGAAAACATCAAAAGGGAGTAAAACAGAAAAGTTCTTGTTTCAGAGAGGGTCAAACCTGTGGGTGGAGAGAAACACTTCACTGAGGAGGGAAGTGAGAGTACCTCAGGNAGGCAGTGTCAAATCCCCTCCAATGCTGCTAGCAATCAAAGGACTTAAGGTCTACAAAGAGCAGCGTTTGTAGTTAATGCCACAAAAGTCTTCAATTATATCATCATGTTTTAAAGATAATGAAAAACTACTAATTCAGAGAAAATATTTTCAAATAACACATCTGATATCAGGAGAAAATATTTTCAAATGACAGATCTTATAGCTATCTGCATCTAGAATATACAGAAATGTTGAAACTGTACATGACAGATTGTTTTAGCCTGGCACAGTCACTTTGGGAAAATATCAGAGATTTCTTCAGATTAAATTTACTATAGGATCCACCAATTTCATTCCTCTGCCCCTAGTATTTCAATTCTTCACTTTCATTTCACCTGTAATCTACCATCTCTACTTTAATGTGTTCCCCACTTGTGATGGTTTGAAAGAAAATGGCCCCCATA
>LZPO01066889.1:22870-38155 GCA_001675575.1 Neotoma lepida
ATTGAAAATGCTGAATGAAGGCTTATGGACTAATGAAGATAAAATTCATATTATTGCCAGGTTTTGGGGGAAGAATCTAACACCATTCCCAAGAACAAATGGTTATACCACAGAGATCAGACAAGTCAGAACTAGGAGTAGAAAACCCAACAAAAGATGTCTAGCAGTCTTCAAGGGCAAACACTGCCCAATCTCAATACTGAAAACAGTTCTCAGGCAGAGAAATGGTAGACAGGGAGCTGGCTATTCTCCTCAGTCTTCTTATAAATTCAATCAGTGGCTCTGAATCTCAGATTATAGAGAACCCCCCCATTCACTTGTCTCCATATTCCCTGTAAGATGAAGGGCAGTAACTGAATGACTTCTGCATTAAAAGTGACCCATTTCTATATCAACAAATAAATTTCATATATTGGAAAAGAGGTACGGTGGATGAACACATGCTATGTTCTTTGTTCCTTACTTTTAACCCACTACAGGATCAATTCTAACATGAAACAAAGCCTAGACTATTATCAATGTGCTTTTATCTTTATACTGTGAGAGAAAACACCACTCATACATAATTCATCACATATGTATATGTGTATATATATATATTGTATATATATATATGTATTATTAACTAATTGACTTTGCTTAATTTGGCTTTTAAAATAAAAGTCAATCATATAATTTAAAATTGGGAGCAACTATTAAACTTCATTTTCCACCAACAAAATGTTCCTAAATCANAAACCAAGTAATTAGAAGNTTCTCCAGCATAAAAAAAAAATCTCACCTATTGTCTCCATCTCCTTCTACAAGTCCCACTTTTGTATACTCTCCTCCCTGGGACCCCAGACATCTGCATTACCCTCTTCTTGTACCACCATACTACTGGGTACACTGATGTATTCAGACTATCTAAGTAGGNAAGACCCAAAGCATATTTTTTCNGCAACTAATTCAACTATAGCAGGTGAAACAGTTTCTTTGCTCCAGTTATCTGAGTAATTTAAGTACATAGAATCAATCTGAGTTTATGCCCAGTGCTAATGCTCAAACCGTTTTCTTCTTCCTGTCTGAATGATAAAAATTTTAAAGGAACAGAAAAGGCATTAAATGAATATTTTTTGTGGTCGTTTGAAGGTCTATAATGAGAGCAAGAAATACATAATTGAACACAGAGTAGTACAAGGTAAGTCATCAGTGTAATAGATTGAAACACACATTCGTGCAAAGCAATAAACTGGAACACTCTTGTATGAGGTCAGGTGTGTTGCTTTGAAGTCGGACTGCAATTTGCCTTCCCTAGGACAGAGCCTTCTTATGATTGCACATGCTCATTGATCTGGAGCTGTTTAATGAGGCAAAGAGTGACCAGCAGGTAACGCCAGGAAATTTGCTCTAGTACCCAGAGGGCTAGAGATCAGCCAGAGCCTTGAACGTGCAAAATGGGTTGATTATCAGACTGAGCACAGACTGTATTGTGACATTTCACAGGTGCCTTAACACGGTCCCTTGAATTTTATTGCCTAAAAATAGGAATAATAACAGCAACCATAATATTTTCTTCAGAGCATGTTCAGGTCCTAGTTTCAGCTACACTGGGATTTATTAAGAGAATAAGAACCTTTTCAGAAGGTCTAAGATCAAAATGAACCTAATTATGAACTCCTTAAGTAAAAGGTTCTCAATTGGAATATAAGACTCAACTATTACCCCATCTTTCTCCAAAAATTCCAATAATTGTATACTTGGTCTCTTTTGGACCACGCACATTTACAGTAGACATTCTTTGTGCTGAGCATTAGGCATATTATCTCATGCAGACAGTCCCTTCTACAATCCTACTCCCTCTCCATCCTACCATATTTAATGTAGGTGTTAGGAACATAAAGCCTGATACAAAGCATGTTTTCTAGAATGTATAGAAAGAAAAATTAAGCACAACGCCCAGAAATGACAGTGTAATCGAGGATAGAGGGTGTGCAAGCACTCTTCCCGGCAGGTGTCTGAAAACAAGCGAAAGTCCAATTTAGCTAGAAAAGTCTTCCTGGAGATATGTGATGAACTTGGCTTCCCACTGGGTTAGTGCTGCTGCTAACATCATTCCTTAATGACTTTCAGGAAGATTTCAAAATGTTTTATAAACATTAACGAAGTCCCAGAACTTGTCTTTGAAGAAGATTTGAATGAGCAAGATTTAGCATTCCAGATGCGGAGGGTGACACTTGTTAGGGACAACAGAGTAATGAAGCCTTTATTGGAGCTCTGTTCAGTTCTGAACGTGGCTGGTGCTGCACCTGGAGTCTTAACTCATGGCATACTTTTTCATGTTAGCAAACCTCCCTNGGGAGGATCATAATTCTGACTAGCTTTCAGGGTTTCCCTCCACAGCTAATTGAATTGATTGACAAATTTCNTAGGAGCACCTAACCTGTATCCAGCCAGTATTAGAACATTGGAGACCTTGCAATGCAGGCCTAACACTGTGAGTCACAGCATGACAAAGGAAGGGGGCAATGGTGAAGGAGGCACAGTAGAAAGGGCCAGAGCATTGAGGATGAAGAAGACAAGGGTTTTAAAGATCCATTTTACGTATAACTAAGAAGGAACTTGCTTCCTTTGCTAAAATTACAACATCTAGAAGCTGGAGAGTGAACCAGCAGAGAACAGTACCAATGCTTCTCTGAGCCTCAACTAGTTTTTCAGAATTAAAGTCAAAAGCTGCCAGGTAATTGTGAGCTTATACTTTTTACTTTACTTATATATTTTGCTTCTTACTGAAGCAAAAATCCCACCTGACTTAAGAACATAAAATTGTAAATGTGGTGTTCAATAGTAACAAACCCCAAGACTTCCAGGGATAGCCATTCTGTTGCTGTTGGCAATGGATATTCTTTTTATAAGAAATCAGTGGTGCTTGGTGCATGGCAGTCATTATTCTCCTCACAGGCCATTTACCACCTTAAGAAGCTGCATATGGCAACTTGACCTCACAATGACCTTTATTAAGACAGAAGTTAAGACCAGAAGAAACAAGAAAGATCAAAATGCAGAGGCTGAACTTGGACCTAAGACCACTTGGTTCAATCTAGTTAAGTTTACTTCTAATGAGGCCAAGGTTGTAAGTGAAGCCCCATGGCAACTATCGCAGTTCACCTACAACCCTAATTCTAGAATCTTCCAACTAACTAGCTATCCTATTTTTAAGTTAATATCATCGGAAAACAAAGAGATTCCTTCTCAAGGAAAAAAAGAAAAAACAAAAAATGTCTACATGTGCCTGGTTAGGGCAGCAGTAAGAGTCATCCNTTTCTGAAGCAACAGTAGTCACAGCACTTTCCAGAAGAACGTTCTCCATCATCATGCCTATACTGGAATACCAACAGCCTCAGTTTTGTTCCATCAGGTTGCTTGTCTTCCACTCTTTCCTTTGCTTTCACCTTAGGAGAGCTGACTTTTTTGATCTCCAGTAATGAGGTGTCAGGAACAGAAAAAAAAAAAAAGATACACTGATATGATTCTATTCTGAAACACCTGGAATAAAAGAAAAAAAGGTTGGTTGTGTCACTCAGACTGCCCTGTCTCATTATTTAATACCATATTCCTTCTTTTATGTTGGGGACCACTGTTTTTCCATGCTCCTTCTTTAGAGTCTCGGTCCTCTCATTAGTCCATTCACTGGACCATTCAATTAATACTTACTGAAACTCAGACACTGTGCTAGACAAGGGGATAAAATAAAGTGCAAAAGTGCAAATACAAGCCCTGTTCTCCCGGAACTTTCAGCCTGTTGATAGAGACAGACTTAATTAAGTGATCACACAATTAAATCTAAATCTTCCTGTGAGAAGTGCATCAAAGAGAAAGCGCACAGCGCCTTAATCTAGGTGCCCGTGATTTCCCTCTGGCTAGGGTTGAGAGGGCTTCATTTTTTAAAGTGAATCTTGCTGCTATTCCTGCTACTCAAACCTATTTGGTTCTTGGGTCTTTGGAAATTTGCACAATAGCTACATCCTATTTTTCTTGTTAGTGTGATGATTCTGTAGGAGTCTCTCTGGGAAGAAAGACTCTTCAAGGTCCTGTAATCATGAGGGAGAATTGTCACAGTAGACCATCTTCCAAGACATGGGATCTAGCTGCTCTCTTGATTAGGTATTTACTTAAGTGACATCTTTACACAATTCTCTATTTTTCTACCTATGAAATGGACACATGATTATCATATTTGTTTGTGTGTTTCTATAGCAAAATGTCTGACAGAGACAATTTAAAGTAGAATTTATTTGGCCCATGGTTTTAAGGGGTCATCCATTATATCAGGGAAAACATGCCAGCTTTCTTGGTTCTCCTGTGAGCCAGGAAGCAGACAGTATAAGAGAGGAGGTGGGCATGGGTAATTTGCTCCTACTGAACTACTTTCTTCGAAGAGCCAGATTCCTAAAATTTCCATAAACTCACAAAGTAACATCACCACCTGGGGACTAAGTNTTTAAGTCATGAGCCTATGGAAGACAGTACATATTGGAACCACAGCTGGCATTCTTTAGGTGTGCGTGTCACTCTAATGTGCATGGAAACAGTTTGTAAATGATGGTGAGGGAGATCAAAACAGAGTAACACTGCTTTATTCATTTTTGTCATGTATATAATGGAGGGAACTAGAAGTGAGGAAACATAACAACACCTTGGCTTTTTTTTTTTTAATCCTGTTTTTGCTACTAGAAGCAGCTAAGCCCTGGACAGAAACTCTCCATTTTCACCCAGGCACATCTTGTCAGAGCCTTAGCCTGCTGGCTACAAGGATTATAAGTTTTCTATTCCAGAAACTGGAACACATGAGCTGACAATTATTTCTTTTCCTACTGATTTATGATCTCATAAAAAGCTGTAATAATTGTGATATTTTAATATATAAGCTTGATATTTCAACTTAATAAGAAAATATTAAAAGAAAATATAATGGTATTCCCTGAGAAATAGCATGTGCGTACCATTACCCCACCTTTGCATACAGCACTTGTAGGTCAGAGCTTCTGGTGCCTGTGTCTTCAATGCAGGGTGAATAAATCTGTCCCCACAGGCCACCTTCTGAAAGGATGATCATCTAGATTCTCAAAATATTTATTTGACTCTTCTATGATTTAACTTCAGAATTCTTCCTAGGTCGTTCCTGTCCTTTGCTGCCACCATCCCTCTGGATTTATGCTGCAGCCCTGGCGTGGAATCTGCGAGTCCTGTTCATGCCCCTGGCACTACCATGAGGGTGACACATTCTCATATTTGTTCGTGGTCTTATTTGCATTATATTTTTAAAACTACCTATTNCTAAAGCTTGTAAGCACAGGATGCCAGGCAGAGAGTTTCTTTATCTACTATCACCAGAGATGCTGCATTTAAAATCAGAAGAGCAGAATTTAAGGATACCTAGCTACTTCCCAAATCTCCATCACCAACTTGAATTCTGCTGCCTTGGTACTAGGCACCAGAAGAGGGAAATCTCAAGGTCATTCTAACTGGTCTTATAAAAACAGCTAAAATTATGTTGACCCTAGAGTAGCAGATGCAACAGAATCTTCTGGAAAGGGCTCTTCAGGTTTGTATTGAGTATGTGGATCTTTTGTAGATCCCAGTATTATAATATTATAACCTGTTATAGGTCAAATAACTTGAGCTAGTAATTGAGACAGAATGGATGAAAGGCAGAGCAGAACTTCAAAAACATCAAGCCAGTGAAACCTGGGCTACAGGGTTCTGGGAAAAGAGACAGCACTGAAGAGATGACACACCAAGATGCCTGTAATTTAGTGGTGCTTGAGCCAATTCTGTGATTCTAAAGGTGACACTCTGCTACTGTTCACTGGTGAAGGGCTATTGAGAAAAACAAAACCAAAGACCATTTTATCGAGAAGGCCATTTGCAACGTAAATGATTTCTTGTGCCTGGAATAAAAGCTTAAAGGGGGATTGTGACTTCTTAGGTCATAGAGGATTTTCTGTTCATTTGGGATTTTGTTATATTGCTTCTGTTTTTGTGGAAGCAGTACAAGCATAAGTAAATTCTATTTAACTTCAGGCATCAATAACATCTTAAATCGAGCCAATCCCTTGAGCAATGCCTTCCTGGGTGATGCAGTGCCATTCCTCAAACACTGTTACCAATTTATGATCATCTACTCCTGTGGCTGTTCTGGATAGGCTGNTGCAGCTGTCCCTCTGCTGAATCAACACCCATGTTGTGAGGGATTTTAGCTCAAAGCTTCTGAACAGTGAATCGCANGTCCTTGTGATGTCTCCTCTTACAGGCAGTACAGTTCAGAATTAAATTTTTGCCACACCTTGTCTCAAAATCTAGGTAGTAAATTGAAGGACAACATCTGATATCATCTGTATTAAAAAGGTACAACTTTGGGTCAGTGAAATAGGACATTGGGTAACAATGTCTACCATGAANGCTAATGACCTGAATTCCACCCAGGGGACCCACATGATAGAAGAGGAAGAACTGAACGTTGTCCTCTGATCTTCCCTCCAGCACCATGACATGCATACCTACACACACACACTAAATAAATTCACAAAAACATATTTTTAAAAGACACAATTTACAGTGTTATGGAAGAAATTTTGATGTGATGTTTCCATGGCAGATATAGTTGCACGTTTTAAAAAATACCAGTGACCCAAGTGTAGGACTCTCAGAAACTCCATGCTAGGTGAGTTTACATGGACCAGATGCACACAAAAATTTTGGAACTGATCATATTATCTGGCCTGATGAGTGAGGGGTGGGGTGGATCCACAGGGTCTGTATTAAGGCAAGGACCACTGGAGGAGATAAAACAGGTGACTCTGGAAATGTTATTGNTACCCATCAGGAAAACTGGAGAACAGACAGAGGAACAGGAGTGATTCCACGAGGCTTGGGCAGTATAGAAAGGATTAGACAGGAAGGCTAGCAGCCAAGAGGTTCACAGAAAACAAAATACAGGAGTGAACAATAGAGCGAAAGTGACAGGGGGTTAGAGAGCATCCATGCAAAATGCTCAGAATGCAGTCCACAGTCTCTGGGCATGTGGTAGACGTTTCTTTAATGATGCTTACAATAAGAGCTTGAACAATAGCTGAAGATAGATATTGCCTTAGCCTTCTGACTTCTCTTTCTTGCTGATTTTCATAGCTACTTTCAGGTTACCACACTGATCAGCCACACCTGTTCTGAGCCCTTTGTAGTTGTGGAGCTTTCTAGAGAAGTCTGATGTAGAGAGTCTCAGCTGTTGCCTTGCTGTGTGCACTGCCCCCCTCCCCAGCCTGCCGCTAAACTCTGAGCTGGATGCCAATTCAGATTCATAAATGAGACATGGTCCTGCCTTTGATGTCATAGAGGCAATTCTATTTTTACACTCTCAAAAACAATGTGGGAACCCCAGGGAGATAGTTTAGCTGACCCAAAAAGCTGCATTTTGGAAGTCCTGAAATCTGGAGAGCTTTCCATTCATTAACATTTTGAAAGGAGAAAGGGAAGGACAGTAGGTGGGAATCATCACTATCNTTTGCCACCTTGGTAGCAGAAAGTGCATCTGTACTTCTTCCACTGGAAGAATAATTATCATTCGCATCTCATTTCCTGCAATGGTAACTTAAGACTGATGTTGCTTCTACTCCCATCCTCAAGAATCCTGAAAACTCATGTCTTTAGTCTTGTGACAAAGTTTGTCTTTGGTCATGTGCTATGTGCATTTAGATGACCAGCATTCTACCTGTCCTTCTCCTGTCCTCCACTCCTCCCTCCCCTGGGCCTCTCATTCCTTAGTTTCTGTCCTCTACCATCTTATACTTTAAAGTGAATACAATACAGCTGTTGCTCACTGCCCTGCTCTCTACTCTTATTAATAGTACCCGATAAGAACTGGGTTTGTGGGATTCTCTTGTTTTTACATTTATTGGCATGTAGACATAGCTGTTGTTTTTACAGGTACCTGAACACAGATTGTTTTCCATCTTTTACCTTTCGGGTGAGATCGAATACTTGCCACTAGCTCTTTAGTGCAGTGCACCCAGAGGGTCTTAATAGAGAATGCAGATTGAGCTAAGATGTCCAAATGATCCCTTATCTGTGGTCGGGAATGCCATTTACCCTGTTCACTCTACTTGTCAGTGCTCCAAACAGAGCAGCTAGTGGTCAAGGAATTGGCCAAATGTGTCATCCCTTCCCCAACAGAGATGGACAGATCTCTGCCTCAGAAGAGTACATATCAGTGACAGACAACTTTTACACTTATCGCATCATTTCATCCTTACAAAACATAGCTGACAACCTTTGTCATAAATCCTATCATCACATATGGATAAATGGAGGCTAAGTAATTGAGATGGATCACCCCGAGATCCCTGATCTCTTCCCCAAAATCAGCTCAAGAGGTGGACCAGTCTACAGCTTCTTGACCCAGCTTGATGCTGCTCATAATAACTCATGTGTGCTTGGCCAAGCATTAATATTAAATTGTACAGTATAATAGATACCATGTTATCTGCTAAGAGCCAGGGTGGGGAAGAAAAAAAATGAACAAATAAAAAACAGACACACTGCACATGATATGACCAATCTTTAGCCACATATTTTGTCTTTGGTAAAGGTGACAAAGTACTACCTTGTGTACCCATTCCTTTTATGCATGCTACTGTAGGAGCTTTTAGGGAAGGGTTGTGGCAATGTGGAAATTGAGGAAAAGGAAGAGGAGATGCTACCTTGCCCAAGATCAACACTAGTATCAGTTATATTATTCAGAGCTCTCTAAAGGAACAGAATATATATATATATATATATATATATGTGTGTGTGTGTGTGTGTGTATATATATATATATATTTCTTAGAGTAGGCTGTGGTCCCAGTAGTCCAGTGATTCCATTGGTGGCTGTCTGGTAATGCAAAGGCCAAGAATCTGGTAATTGTTCAGTGTACAAGACTAGATGTTTCAGCAGTCCCAACCTTGTGCTAATGTCTTAGAGGATACCTGGAAAGCTGCTGGTCTTCAGTCTGTGTTGGAATCTAGAAGAAATAAGTTCTAATACAGGTGAAAAGATCCCTCAGCAGTGGAAGAGATGAACTTGCCAGCAAGAGTGAGGGCAAGCAGGCAAAAGGCGAAAGCTTCCTTCTTCCATGTCTTTTTAAGTGGGTTACCACTAGGAAGTGTGGCCCAGATTTAGAATAGGTCTTTCTACCACAAATCATCCAATTGAGAAACCTCTCACAGGAGTGCCCAACTGCTTGGGTTTTAGTCAACTCCAGATGTAGTCAATTGATGGCCAGGATTAGCCTCAGAACAATCTTCCATGTATCTTGTCCCCAGTAGGTCTTTACTTTACTGGACCTCAATTTATTCATTTGTAAAATAGATTTAGGACATCTTCCTGACAATTATAGAATGAACAAAATGAGCTGATACACATGAAGAATTTACAATGGTGCCCAGCACTTATCATTTATTGTTATAACTATGACATTGGAAGAATTTGAGACACTTAATTTGAAATATTTGTCTGAGAATGCATAGCTGCTCCTAACTGTAACNTACCCATCAGGAAAACTGGAGAACAGACAGAGGAACAGGAGTGATTCCACGAGGCTTGGGCAGTATAGAAAGGATTAGACAGGAAGGCTAGCAGCCAAGAGGTTCACAGAAAACAAAATACAGGAGTGAACAATAGAGCGAAAGTGACAGGGGGTTAGAGAGCATCCATGCAAAATGCTCAGAATGCAGTCCACAGTCTCTGGGCATGTGGTAGACGTTTCTTTAATGATGCTTACAATAAGAGCTTGAACAATAGCTGAAGATAGATATTGCCTTAGCCTTCTGACTTCTCTTTCTTGCTGATTTTCATAGCTACTTTCAGGTTACCACACTGATCAGCCACACCTGTTCTGAGCCCTTTGTAGTTGTGGAGCTTTCTAGAGAAGTCTGATGTAGAGAGTCTCAGCTGTTGCCTTGCTGTGTGCACTGCCCCCCTCCCCAGCCTGCCGCTAAACTCTGAGCTGGATGCCAATTCAGATTCATAAATGAGACATGGTCCTGCCTTTGATGTCATAGAGGCAATTCTATTTTTACACTCTCAAAAACAATGTGGGAACCCCAGGGAGATAGTTTAGCTAACCCAAAAAGCTGCATTTTGGAAGTCCTGAAATCTGGAGAGCTTTCCATTCATTAACATTTTGAAAGGAGAAAGGGAAGGACAGTAGGTGGGAATCATCACTATCNTTTGCCACCTTGGTAGCAGAAAGTGCATCTGTACTTCTTCCACTGGAAGAATAATTATCATTCGCATCTCATTTCCTGCAATGGTAACTTAAGACTGATGTTGCTTCTACTCCCATCCTCAAGAATCCTGAAAACTCATGTCTTTAGTCTTGTGACAAAGTTTGTCTTTGGTCATGTGCTATGTGCATTTAGATGACCAGCATTCTACCTGTCCTTCTCCTGTCCTCCACTCCTCCCTCCCCTGGGCCTCTCATTCCTTAGTTTCTGTCCTCTACCATCTTATACTTTAAAGTGAATACAATACAGCTGTTGCTCACTGCCCTGCTCTCTACTCTTATTAATAGTACCCGATAAGAACTGGGTTTGTGGGATTCTCTTGTTTTTACATTTATTGGCATGTAGACATAGCTGTTGTTTTTACAGGTACCTGAACACAGATTGTTTTCCATCTTTTACCTTTCGGGTGAGATCGAATACTTGCCACTAGCTCTTTAGTGCAGTGCACCCAGAGGGTCTTAATAGAGAATGCAGATTGAGCTAAGATGTCCAAATGATCCCTTATCTGTGGTCGGGAATGCCATTTACCCTGTTCACTCTACTTGTCAGTGCTCCAAACAGAGCNGCTAGTGGTCAAGGAATTGGCCAAATGTGTCATCCCTTCCCCAACAGAGATGGACAGATCTCTGCCTCAGAAGAGTACATATCAGTGACAGACAACTTTTACACTTATCGCATCATTTCATCCTTACAAAACATAGCTGACAACCTTTGTCATAAATCCTATCATCACATATGGATAAATGGAGGCTAAGTAATTGAGATGGATCACCCCGAGATCCCTGATCTCTTCCCCAAAATCAGCTCAAGAGGTGGACCAGTCTACAGCTTCTTGACCCAGCTTGATGCTGCTCATAATAACTCATGTGTGCTTGGCCAAGCATTAATATTAAATTGTACAGTATAATAGATACCATGTTATCTGCTAAGAGCCAGGGTGGGGAAGAAAAAAAATGAACAAATAAAAAACAGACACACTGCACATGATATGACCAATCTTTAGCCACATATTTTGTCTTTGGTAAAGGTGACAAAGTACTACCTTGTGTACCCATTCCTTTTATGCATGCTACTGTAGGAGCTTTTAGGGAAGGGTTGTGGCAATGTGGAAATTGAGGAAAAGGAAGAGGAGATGCTACCTTGCCCAAGATCAACACTAGTATCAGTTATATTATTCAGAGCTCTCTAAAGGAACAGAATATATATATATATATATATATATATGTGTGTGTGTGTGTGTGTGTATATATATATATATATTTCTTAGAGTAGGCTGTGGTCCCAGTAGTCCAGTGATTCCATTGGTGGCTGTCTGGTAATGCAAAGGCCAAGAATCTGGTAATTGTTCAGTGTACAAGACTAGATGTTTCAGCAGTCCCA
This sequence comes from Neotoma lepida, assembly GCA_001675575.1. NCBI lineage: Eukaryota > Metazoa > Chordata > Mammalia > Rodentia > Cricetidae > Neotoma > Neotoma lepida. The sequence continues at coordinate 34,553 of LZPO01066889.1, forward strand.
ACCTTGTGCTAATGTCTTAGAGGATACCTGGAAAGCTGCTGGTCTTCAGTCTGTGTTGGAATCTAGAAGAAATAAGTTCTAATACAGGTGAAAAGATCCCTCAGCAGTGGAAGAGATGAACTTGCCAGCAAGAGTGAGGGCAAGCAGGCAAAAGGCGAAAGCTTCCTTCTTCCATGTCTTTTTAAGTGGGTTACCACTAGGAAGTGTGGCCCAGATTTAGAATAGGTCTTTCTACCACAAATCATCCAATTGAGAAACCTCTCACAGGAGTGCCCAACTGCTTGGGTTTTAGTCAACTCCAGATGTAGTCAATTGATGGCCAGGATTAGCCTCAGAACAATCTTCCATGTATCTTGTCCCCAGTAGGTCTTTACTTTACTGGACCTCAATTTATTCATTTGTAAAATAGATTTAGGACATCTTCCTGACAATTATAGAATGAACAAAATGAGCTGATACACATGAAGAATTTACAATGGTGCCCAGCACTTATCATTTATTGTTATAACTATGACATTGGAAGAATTTGAGACACTTAATTTGAAATATTTGTCTGAGAATGCATAGCTGCTCCTAACTGTAACNCAAACCAGATCTGAATCTAAAGTTTCAGAAGAAATAATCCTGTATAATTACCTAGAAAAGTCTGAAATTTAAACTTGGTAAGGCAGTTAGGAGATGGAGAGGGGAGTGGCTGGGCCTAGGGAAAGATTCTTTCCTATCTGACAGAAACAAATATGGACTAAAAGAGAGAGCAGTGCTAGCTGAGCCTCACAGCCTGAAGAGAAAGGCTTTCCCACAAAATCCACAGATGCCCAACTAACCAACACCCAGGGGATATGAGTCTTTCACTTAGTGTTTTATTATTATTATTATTATTGCTATTATTATTATTTCAGCTGATCAGTTCTGATATTAAGAACTCCTAGACATAGTGTTTCTTTCAAACATTTTCTCTGATTGTCCCCATAAGCCACTGGAAGAGAAACAGATTTATCTTCTTTCCTAGTGATTAATGAAAAATTGCCACCCAGAACCACACCACCAGCCTCGTGCCTCCTGTGTCCTTTCAGAAGGTGTTGATCATCTCTACTTTCCATTCCTAAGGTAAGCTCCTAGCTTACCTAGGGGATCCGTCGTGCTGGTCTGCAGAACAAACTACATCAGCATAGTAGCACAGGGTCAAGGTCTGTGCAGCTTTGGGACCTCAGGAAACAGCACAGGAACCGCTAGTTAGTTCAAGGTTTCTGTGGGTAGGAGGAAAATGAGGGAGCAGCTGCTTTGACCAGCTCCAGCAGGAGGTGCCTGGACCTCATTAGTGTGCCGCACGCTGTCCTGTCCCTCAGCTGGATTTGAAGTTCAACACAGAGAAAGAATGCACTCACAAGNATGCCTTCCTTGAACCTTCCTAAAAATAAACAAACACACAAACAAGCACCTCTCTTTTTTGGCAGGAAGTCTCTATGTATTTCCAAGCAGAAACCTGTAGTAGGAAGAAAAGAGACTGTCCTGTGTCATATTAGATACAGGCTTTTAAAAAGACTAATGCGTTGAAAAGCGAATATATTGGTGCTATCCATAACCCTGACATTTTGACAAATACCTCAGTGTCTGCCTGTGTGATCAAATTGATTATCTCTACGAGTTTCCTTCAAAGCCAGCCACCTCTATGGTACCTTCCTCACAGCTCTTAAAAACCTGGGGCCCAATGCCAGTTTGCCACTTGTGTCTCAGAATTTGTCGCCATCTCCTCCTGTCATTATCATCCCCTAAAGACACAAGCAGTTCAAGGGTGCAGTGGCAGCTGCCCTGAGAGTAACAAGGTAAATATGATTAACTTGCTAGTTTTGCTAGGGGAGTTCTTTGGAGGAAATAAGCTCTGTTGGAGGGAGCACAAGACAATTCATTTCCTTCTTTCTTGAAACTGTCACAGAAAAGGCTATTGCCCTACCTGGTTTTAATCTGTCAGGTGAGAGAAGGCTGCATAAGTAGAGGGAACCACAGCACATTGGGACAGACACTGAATGTGTTTGCACATCATAAGGACTCAAGCACAAAGTCCAGTTGATGTTAGCTGTACTTGTTTCTGAGGAGATGGAAGTGGAGACAGGTCATTTCAATCATGACAGATNCACTGANGAAGCAGAGCTACTGCGAGCAACTCAAAGTTTGCATAGAAGTACAAAGAAACTGACTTTGTTCATTCANTAGACAGATGTATATTGGAATATGTCTGGGACTCAGACTCCATGCTCACCATGGAGAAAGTGGCCTCAAAGGTGACAGGCTCCCAGAGGACCTTCACTTGTAATACTTTTTTCTATTCTTCATCGGGAAGGGTTTGCCTAGAGGCACGAAGTTTGCTTTCAACTGTTCCTCTGAAAAAGAAAGTAAAACTTGGGAGACATTTAGGGGTGGAGGTGGGGTGAAGAGACTGAGATGGAGAAACTATGAAAGACACCTAAGCCGTGCCTTAGCCTAGTTCCTGTCTGGAGCATCAGTGTTCTCCATCTCCTAAGTCTGAAACAGTCCTGCTTACANAACTGCACATCTGTATTCTCTGTCTATATCTATCTATATATCTGCACTATCAATGACGGAGTTCAGAGGCCAGCTTTGATCTACAGCCTGGAATGCCACAGCCGCAGTGTTCTCTCTTACCCACTCATTCNAAAACACTGTTCAGTCATGAGCTTTGTGGAACCAATAACTTTCCAGCTCAAACTTCTCCCTCTACATCCAAATCCACGGCATGCAAAGCCACCAGGTTGACCATGCTGTGTGTCACACACCCACTCACAAAACTCCACGCTAAGGACTTTATGAAAATGATGTTAAGATCGACCACTTCATCTGTTCTCATAGACTGCCAGGGTTGCCCCTGGTTCCCTTCATTCCTGACTCCTGCTAAGAGTCCAATTTGCAGTTACACCANCCTATTGGGTGCCTGACATCTCCCTGGGCTTTCGTACCACATGACTTTACGTGGCTTCCTTTGAATCACTGAAATAGTTCTGAAAACTCCATCCTCCAATGCCTCTGATCTCATTTGAAAGTGTGTCTCAGTTAGCTTGTTCTGTGGACATTTAGCCCTATTTTGGTCAACTTTCTGCTATTAGAATAAAATACCTAGCTAGACTTGATGCAGGCTGTAACCCCAGTTACCCAGGAAGACGAGGCAGGAGGATTTCTAACTCAAGACCATGGAGTAACGTAACGAGTGAGTTTAAGGCCAAACAGAGAAATTTAGTACAGCTCTGTTTCAAAAAATAAAAGTAAAGTGAGGATAGGGGATCCAACTTGGTGGNATCGATCTTGCTTATCTGGGGATGCAGCTAGGTGCTGTCTATCTTGCCTAGTGTATGGAGAACCTGGGTTCAATCTACATTATCACAGAAACAAAACCAAACTCANTCTGAGAAAGTCAACTTAAGCTGAGGAAAGGGTTTATTTTGCTCACAGTTTTAAAGAATCTCTTCCATTGATCACTTGGTCCCATTGTTGTTGGGTCTTTTTGAGGAAAAACACTATGGCTAGAGTATAAACTGGAGTAGGTTGCTCACCTCAGGGAAGCAAAGAAAGAAAGAAAGGAAGGAAGGAAGG
>LZPO01066889.1:38936-51176 GCA_001675575.1 Neotoma lepida
AGGGGTGTGTGTGTGTGTGTGTGTGTGTGTGTGTGTGTATGTGTGTGTGTAAGAGAGAGAAACAGAGACAGAGAGACAGAGACAGAGAGACAGAGACAGACAAAGAGAGCAAGCTGTGTGTACATTTGCAGAAGCGGTGTAATGGTGTCTTTTTTTCTGTGCTAAACTCAGCACAGTACTTGGAACATTATGCTTTTTGAAAAGTTTTAAAAAATGAAGCAAGCATATAAACCTGAAAAGGGGGAAATTTAAATAATTGCATTTATTAAAGTCTTCCTTATTTCCTCAACAGGAATTGGCCTATAAAGTTGGCATGAATGCTGCCCAAGTGACAATTTTCTTTGTGTGACCTATCTTCCCATGGGCACTGCTCGCATCCTTGCCAGGTCAGCTTGTGTATCCTAGCTCTAATGCTCTCAAGTTGCTTACTGTGTGTCAGTATCTCTTGCTGTAGTTTACACATTGTACTCTGGTCATTATTGTTATTTATTTGCTCTTTATTAAAAAATAAAGATTTATGTTTACTTTATGTGTATGAATGCTTGCTTACACATATGCATGTGTACCATGTGTGTGCAGGGCCCACAGATGCCAGATGAAAATGTCAGATCCTCTAGAATGGAAGTTACAGACAGTTGTAAGACAGCATGTGGGTGCTGGGAGCCAAACTCAGGTCCTATGGAAGAGCAGTGAGTGTTCTTAACTATTCAGCCACCTCTCCAAGGCCCTGCTGATCTGCTCTTAAGTAAATTGAATATGTATGGCTGGCAGAAAGATGTTTGCTTATTATGTAACCCAAAGCATTGGGAAGCTAGAACACTGCTTTCCTATTGCTTGTTGTCTCTATCCATTTTGTGTTTCTATAACATATAACCATGGACAAGGCAGAATACAAAAAAAATAAATTTCTTTCTTATATTTCTGGACATGGAGAGCATTGAGACTAAGAGGTTCATACCTAGCAAGGGCCTTCACGCCTNAGCATCTCATGGCAAACGGCAGGAGGGGAAGGGAGGACCTAACCCATTTTCATAAGAAGACTACTGTCATGGTAATTAACACACCACCACTACAACAACCTTAATCAGTTCTCATTAGGGATCTCCTCCCAATACTTTCATTGGCTATTAAGTTTCTCATAAGTAAGCTCTCAGGACCAACTTGGACCATATTAACGGCAGCCCTCAAATCTCTCTGGTCTCAAATATTACTGACCTGGAAAGAGGCCTCCTGGAGTCAGGCTCAGCAGTCTTAGAACATATGCTAGATACAGATCATGTTGCCAGTGAAGTAGGTAGGTGTCATTTGCTCAGATGAGTCCATTGGTGATATTGAAAATAAACATTGATATCTGGATCATTCCAGCATCTCTGGGGAAATAAACAGAGCAACATGCAAGAAAAAAGAAGCCAAAAGAAAACTCAGAGGCACTCCAAGAGGCTGCTCTTTTTGTTGTCTATTTGGGAAGAAGGGTAAGTAGTCAGTCTTCCATCTGGCACAGAGACCAAGTTAAGCTTCCCTTCAGTAACTGAAGAAGTGCCACGTGAGTGCTCAACTTCTACCTAAAATCTTCCTCTCTGCACTTACTGACATTTAGAAGCCAAACCCCATTACCTTAAAATTGGCTAAATAAGGTCTCTCCAGTTAATTCTGCCTATAAAACAATTTTCCTATTCAAGAATACTGAACACCAGACTCCATCTCTCATAATAAAGAGGCCATTAATTCTCTGCTACTGCTCATTATTCTTATTAACTATTCCCAGACTTTTGGCTGGAGGCAAAAATGTATCTATTAGAGCCAGCAAATAAGGATTGCTAACATGCTGAGGCCAGCGTCCTCACTCAGGAACTCAGCAAAGCCAGCGACATTGGACTTCACCAGCTGGACTCTGCATCTGTGCTCTCACAGCCCAAGAAGGAAAGTAGAAAGGCAGGCTGTTCGAAAGATGGGGTCTTTGTCTTCACACTTGCTTCTTCAGAGCCCCAGTCATTAATATACAGCAAAACAAGAATTTTAAGAGTAAAAGCTAGCAATTGACATTACCTTATATTTATATAGTTGTATTTGTCAGAAAAAATAGATTCTGTAGGGGGCAGGAAAAAGAGAGGAGACATGTTCTCACTTTGGAGTTTTCTAGGAAATATAAGAACATGAGAGTATAAAGAATGAGTGGTTCCTGTGTAATTTAACTACTTATTTTTTTTTTCGGTTTTTCGAGACAGGGTTTCTCTCTGTAGCTTTGTCGCCTTTCCTGGAACTCACTCTGTAGCCCAGGCTGGCCTCGAACTCACAGAGATCCACCTGCCTCTGCCTCCCAGTGCTGGGATTAAAGGCGTGCACCACCACCACCCCGNTACTACTTAGTTTTTTACCAATGTTTCTGTTTAAAAAAACAAACTCCATTGGGGAGGCAGAGGCAGTTGGATCTCAGTGAGTTCGAGACCAGTCTGGTCTACAAAGAGAGTTCCGGGACAGCCAGGAATGTTACACAGAGAAATCCTGTCTTGAAAAACCAAAAAGCCAAAAAGGAAAAACAAGCTCCATTGAAATTAAATGTACTTTACATAATATAAATTTTGCCCATTTCAAATGGGAAAGACAGTCACTGGGGTCTTTCCCGTAGTTAAGAGTACATGCTGCTCTTACAGAGGGCTGGAGTTTGGCTCTCAGCAAGCCCATAGGGCTGGTCACAAAGATCTCTAATTCCAGCTCCAGATGATCCAAAGCCCTCTGTGGCCTCCCTAGGCACCCATATGTGTGTGCACATACAAACATGCAGATACACACACATACACATGAATACTAATAGTTAAAAAAATCAGTCTTCAAAATAGAGATCCAGTAACTTCTCCTAACTTGCCAAATGGTGGAAGTATCATCAGTCATTTCTAAAGCACTGTCACCCTGTCAAGAAGATCCAGCTATCCAATCCACACTCCTGCCACCTTCTCCAAGCAACCATTAATTAGCCTCTCCACATTTACCACGCAATGTGCATTGACTTGATTCTTTTTTCAGATACTCCAAGGGTTGAGGTTCATCTGTGTCATAACATATAACCGTCAGCTCCTTCCTTTCTATTGCTGAATAAAATGAATATAACTGGGATAGATATGAATGCCTACCCATTTCTTTACCAGTTGCTAAAACATTTAGGTCATTTCAGGTTTCACTTATCATAAATGACTATATCTTGGACAAATATGAACATCCACATTGTAGGTCATTCTGTAGATATGTTTCCTTTTTGTGGGATATATTTCCAGAAGCAGAGATTGTGTTATATCTCATTTTTCACTTTTTAAGAAATTCATAGGCTACTTATCCAAAACGGTTATACTGTGTTACATCCTCACTTAATATATAAAGATTCGTATTTTTCTATCTTTGTCAACATCTGTCTTATAATAGCCAGTCTAGTAGATATGAAGTGATGTTTTGTTGTGGTTTTAATTTGCATTTCTCTGATGAATAATGTTTTGAGCATCATTTCATGTGCTTCTTCACCATTCAGGGACTCTTTGAAGCAATATCTGTTTATAATCTCTGCATCCCTCTAAAAATTGAGTTGCTTCTCTTTCAGTAACCGAGCTGGAAGTACTCTTCGTAAACTCTTGAGGCAATCCTTTATCATATTTGTGCTTTACAAATACTTTCCTCCCAACCTATTGCTTATCTTTGACTCAATAGGTTTGTTTGCAATGCAAAGTTTCACCTTCTGATGGATCCCAATTTATCATTGTTTTTATTTCAAATGTCCTATCTAGAAAAAATTTTCTTAGCACAAATCTTGAGGATTTTCTCTCCTTTTCTTCTTTTATTAAAGGTAGATTCTTTTCAAATACAAGATACCCTGATTATAGTTTCCCCTCCCTCTACCTCTCCCCGTTCCTCCCCTCTCCACACCCAACCCCTCCTNATCNACTTCCTTGCTGTCTCTCCTTAGAAAAGAACAGGCTTCTAAGAGATAACAACCAAATATGACGAAATAGATTGTAATAAGATGGAACAAAAACTTTCATATCAAAGTGGGACACTGCAACCCAACAGGAGAAAATGAGTCCTAAGAGCAGGAACAAGAGAAAGAGACCCACTTGTTCTCACAGTCAGGTGTTCCATAAAACACTAAGCTAATAACTATAATATGTGTGCAGAGGACCTGAAACAGACCCATGTAGACCCTGTTCTTGCTGCTTCAGTTTCTGAGAGCTCATATGTGCCTTGCTAGTTGATTCAGAGGGCCTTGTTCTCCTGGTGTCCTCCTATCCACTCTGGCTCTTGCACTCTTCCAGCCTCCTCTTCTACAGGATTCCCTGAGCTCTGAGGGGAGGAACTTCATGGAGATCTCCAATTTAGATTCTCTCTCCACATAATGTCTGTGATCTCTGCATCTGCATCCACTCTCATCTGCTGCCAGAGGAAGCCTGTCTAGTGATGACTGGATAAGGCACAGGTCTATTAGTATAGCAAAATATCATTAAGAAATCTCCCCCCTCTCTTTCTTTTTCTCTCTCCTTCCTTCCTTCCTTCCTTCCTTCCTTCCTTCCTTCCTTCCTTCCTTCCTTCCTTCCTTCCTTCCTTCCTTCCTTCCTCCCTTCTTTCTTTCCTTCTTTCTTTCCTTCTTTCTTTCTTTCCTTCTTTCTTCCTTAGACTAGTGGTATTTGGTTTTACCCTAGGTCTCTGACCTATCTAGTCTAGTTCACAGTCATCTAAGCAGTGTCTGGTGTGAGTTCCTTCTCATGAAGTGGGCCTTAGGTCAAATCAGACATTAGTTGGCTTCTGCCTCAAGTTCTGGATACCACCATTGCCAAAGCATATTATGTAGGTAGGATAGTTTGTAGGTGAAAGGTTTGTAGATGGGTTGGTATCCATGTTTCTCTTTCAGTATCCCACAGAGTACCTTCCCACACCAGAGACTAGAATGTAAGGGTGAGGGTTGCATGTAGGCACCAGCTCAACTTCTCCATGTTCAGTGAATTCTGTGAGTGTAGTCCTTAGCGATGGAGTCTCACTGTCATTTTGCTGGGAGTGACCTTTTGTCTTAGTAACAGCCCAGGTTGTTTGGGGATTTCCATGGGACCCTCTTGGACAACAACCCAATTGAATGCAACCCAGTCCCTCTACTGGAAGACTGGCCTGGCTGCAAGAGATGGCCAGTTGAGACTCCATATTCCCCATTACTAGGAGTCTTCATTAGGATCACCTTCATAGATTCCAGGAAGTTTCCACTGCGCTAGGTTTCTACACACACACACACACACACACACACACAATTCTTCCCAATTACAGCCATCTCTCCCTGCACTCTGTACTTCTGCCCCATCTCCCCTACACCTGATTGCCCATTCACAATCCCACCTGCTCTCAGTCTGCTCATAAACTCTATTCTATATCCCCCTCCCAGGGCGATCCCTGCATTCCCCAGACCCCTCCTTTTTACCTAAGCTCCCTGAGTCTACACATTGTAGCTTGATCATCATTTATTTAACAACTAACATCATTTACTTAACAACTAATATCCCTTTATAAGTGAGTATATACAATATTTACCTTTCAGGGTCTGAGCTACCTCACTCAGCATGTTTTTTTGTTTGTTTGTTTGTTTCTTTTTTTCTGTTTCTATCCATTTGCCTGAAAATTTCATGATATCAGGTTTTTTTTTTAACAGCTTAGTAATACTTAGTTATACAGTGTGTAAATGTATCACAATTTCTTTATCCATATGTTTGTTGAGAGGCATCTAGGTTGTTTCCAGTTTCTGGCTATTATAAATAGCTCCCAAATGAACATAGTTGAGCAAGTGTCTCTATGGTGGAATGGAGCACCCTTCTGCCTCAAGTTCTGTATACCACCATCGCCTCAGCATATTATGCAGGCAGGATGGTTTGTAGGTCAAAGGTTTGTAGCTGGCTTGGTACCCATGTTTCTCTTTCAGTATCCCACAGAGTACCTTCCCACACCAAAGAGACTAGAATATAAGGGTGGTATANCACACCTGAGAGTGGTATAGCTGGGTCCTGAGGTCGATTGATTCCTAAGTGTATGTGGAACCACCATATTGATTTCCATAGTGGCTGTACAACTTTNCACACCCACCAGCAATAGAAGAGTGTTCTCTTTTCTCCACAGCCTCACCAGTATGAGCTGTCCCTTGTGTTGTTGTTCTTAGCCATTTTGACAGATGTAAGACAAAATCTCAAAGTGGTTTTGATTTGCATTCCCCTGATGGCTAAAGACGTTAAATATTTCTTTAGGTGTTTCTGAGCCACTTGAGATTCTTCTGTTGAAAATTCTCTCTTTAGATCTACTACCTATTTTTCATTGGATTACTTGTTTGTTTTATATCTAGTTTCTTGAATTCTTTATATATTTTGGATATTAGCCTTCTGTCAGATGTGGAGTTGATGAAAATCTTTTCCNATTCTGTAGGCTGCCACTTTGTCTGATTGGAGGCGTCCTTTGCCTTAGAGAAGCTTTTCAGTTTCAAGAGGTCCTATTTATTAATTGTTGATCCTAATGCCTGTGCTATCAGTGTTCTGTTCAGAAACTTATCTCCTATGCCAATATGTTCANGGCTATTCCCAACTTTCTTTTCTATCAGTGTATCTGTTGAGATCTTTGATCCATTTGTACTTGACTTTTGTGCAGGGTGCTAAGTATGGATCTATTTGTGTTCTTCTACGTGCAGACATCCGGTTTGACCAGTACCATTTGTTGAAGATTCTGTCTTTTATCTGCTGTGTATTTCAGGCTTCTTTATAAAAAAAATCAAGTATTCATAAGTGTGTGGATTTATGTCTGGTCTCCAATTCAATTCCATTGATCAACGTGTCTGTTTTTATGCCAATCCTTGTAGTTTTTATTACTATATCTATGTAGTACAACTTGAAGTCAGAAATAGTGGGGCCTCAGCAGTTCTTTTATTGTTCAGGATTGTTTTAGCTCTCTGTTTTTTGTGTTTCGTTTTGTTTTCCATTTGAAGTTGAGAACCAAGGTCTCTAAAAAGAATTGTGTTGGAATTTTAATGGGGATTTCATTAAATCTGTAGATTGCTTTTGGTAGGATGGCCATTTTNACTATGTTAATCATAACAATAAGTGAGCATGGAAGCTCTTTTTACCTTCTGATATCTTTTCAATGTCTTTCTTCAAAGACTTGAAGTTTTTATTATACAAGTCTTTTCACCTGATTGGTTAGAATTACCTCAAGATATTTTGTATTATTTGAGGGCATTGTAAAGGGTGTTGTTTTCCTGATTTCTTTCTCAGTCCATTTGTAGTTTGTTTATAGGAGGGCTACAATTTTTGTTTTTAGTTAATCTCGCATCCAGCAACTTTGCTGAAAGTGTTTATGAGCTGGAGGATTTCCCTGGTGGAATTTTCAGAGTTGCTTATGTATACTATCATATCATCAGTAAATAAGCATACTTTGACTTCTACATTTCAAATTTATATNGTCTTGATCTTCAGTAACTTACTACTCTAGCTAAAGCTTCAAGTACTATTTTGAATAGATATGGACAGAATGGAGAGCCTTGTCTTGTTCCTGATTTTAGTGGAATTGCTTTGAGTTTCTCTCCATTTAATTTGATATTGGCTATAGGCTTGCTGTATATTGCCTTTATTATGTTTATGTATGTCCCTTGTATCCCTAATCTCTGCAGGAGACTTATATGATTAAGGTGTGTTGGATTTTGCTAAAGGCCTTTTCTGCATCTAAAGAGATGATCATGTGTTTTTTTTCTTTCAGTTTATTTATATGGTGGATTACATATACTGATTTTTGTAAATTGAACCATCCCTCCATCTCTGGGATGAAGCCAACTTGGTCATGTGTTCTTTGATTTGTTTTGCAAGTTTTTGTTTTTGTTTTTGTTTTTGTTTTTTCGAGACAAGGTTTCTCTGTGTAGCTTTGACAATGCCTTTCCTGGAGCTCACTTGGTAGCCCAGGCTGGCCTCGAACTCACAGAGATTCGCCTGCCTCTGCCTCCCGAGTGCTGGGATTAAAAGCNTGCATCACCACCTCCCGGTGGTTTGCAAGTTTTTTATTGAGCATTTTTTCATCTATGTTCATGAGGGAAATTTGTCTGTAATTCTCTTTCTTTGTTGGGTCTTTATGTGGTTTGGATATTAAGATAACTGTGGCCTCATAAAATGAATTGGGTAATGNTTCATTTGTTTCTACTTTGTGGAANAGTTTGAGTAGTATTAGCATTAACTTATCTTTGAAAGTCTATTAGAAGTTTATGCTAAAACCATCTGGCCTTTGGGTTTTTTTGTTTGATTTTTGTTTGTTTTTTGTTTTTGCAGGAGAGGTCTTTTAATGACCACTTCTATTGCACTAGAGATTACAGGTATATTTAAATTGTTTATCTGATCTTTGATAAGTGGTATCTATCAAGAAAATTATCCATTTCTTTTAGATTTTCCAATTTGGTGACATATAGATTTTAAAAGTATGTCCTCTGATTAGGTGGATTTCCTTGCTGTCTATTTTCATGCCACCTTTTTCATTTCTGATTTTATTAATTTGGATATTCTCTCTCTACCTTCTAGTTAGTTTGGATAAGTTTTGTCTATCTTGTTGATTTTCTAAAATATCATGGATTATTTGTGTTGTTTTCTTTGTTTCTATTTTATTGATTTTGGCCCTCAGTTTGATTGTTTCCTGCCATCTACTCCTCTTGGGTNACTCCTTTTGGGTGTGGTTTCTTCTTTTTGTTCTAGAGCTTTCAGGTGTGCTAAGTTGCTAGTATGAGACCTCTCCAGTTTTTCCGTAGTCACTTAGTGCTATGAACTTGCCTCTTAGTACCACTTTGATTGTGTCCCATAAGTTTGAGTATGTTGTTTATTCACTTCCATTGAATTTTAGAAAGTCTTTAATTTCTTTATTTATTTTTGTCTTGTCACGTTTTTCATTCAGTAGAGTTGTTGGATTTCCATGAGTTTGTAAGCTTTCTGTTGTTTCTGTTGTTGATAGCCAACTTTAATCTGTGGTGGTCTGACAGGATGCCTAGAATTATTTCAGTTTTCTTGTATCTGTAGAGACTTGCTTTGTGACTGAGAATGTGGTCAATTTTGGAAAAAGTTCCATGAGGTGCAGAGTAGAAGGTATATTAATTTGTGTTTGGGTGAAATGTTCTATAAATATCTGTTAGGTCCATTTGATTTATAGTGTCGTTTAGCTCCAGTATTCTTTTGTTTAGTTTTTGTCTGGATGACCTGTCCATTGGTGACAGTAGGGTATTGAAATCTCCCACTATCAGTGTGTGAGGGTCAATATGTGATTTAAGCTATAGTAGTGTTTCTTTTATAAACTTGGGTGCCCTTGAGTTTGGGGCATAGATGTAAAGAATTNAAATGTCATCTTGGTGGATTTTTCCTTTAATTAAGCATGTACTGTCCTTCCCCATCTTGTTTGATTAGTTTTGGTTTCAAGTCTATTTTGTTAGATATTAAAATTGCTATACCAACTTACTTCTTAGGTCCATTTTCTTGAAATAACTTTTTCCACCTTGTCACCATGAAGTAATGGCTATCCTTGATGTTGAGGTGTGTTTCTTGGATACATTAGAAGAATGGATCCTGTTTTTGCATCCATTTTGTTAGTCTGTGTCTTTTTATTGGGGAATTGAGACCATTGATATAAAAAGTATCCATGATCAATGATTGCTGATGACTGATTTTATGTTGTTTTGGTGGTTGGTGGTGGTCTGGTGGTGTGTGTACATGTATTTGTGTGTGTGTGTGTGTGTGTATTTGTGTATGTATGTGTGTATATGTGTGTGTGTGTGCATGTGTGCATGTGTTTGTTTATGTGTGTGTGTGTTCTTCCTTTCTTTTGATTTTGCTCATGGAAGATTATTTATTTCCTATATTTTCACATGCGCAGTTATCCTTCTTAGGTTGGAGTTTTCCTTCTAGCACCTTCTGTAGAGCTGGATTTGTAGGTAAAATTTGATATTATCATGGGATATCTTATTTTCTTCATCTATGCTGATTGAAAGTTTTGCTGGGCACAGTANTCTGAGCTAGCATCTGGGGGTTCTTAGCATCTGCAGCACAGCTATCCAGGCCCTTCTGTCTTTTAAAGTCTCCATTGAGAAGTCAGGNATTATTCTAATAGGTCTGCCTTTATAAGCTACTTGGTTTTCCCTTATAGCTTTTTAATATTCTTTCTTTGTTCTGTAAGTTTAGTGTTTTGATTTTATGTGTTGAGGGGAATTTCTTTCCTGGTCTAACCTCTTTGGTGTTCTGTATGTTTCTTGTACCTTTACAGGCATATCCTTCTTTAGGTTTGGACATTTTTCTTGTATGATTTTGTTGAAAATATTTTCTGGGCCTTTGAGCTGGGTTCCTTTCCCTTCCTATATATCTATTATTCTTAGGATTGGTCTTTTCACAATGTCCCAGATTTTCTAGATGTTTTGTGTCAGAAGTTGTTATATTTAACATTTTCATTGACCAATGTATTTATTTATTCTTCTATCATATCTTCAAAGCCTGAGATTCTGTCTTCCACTCCTTGTATTCTGCTTGTGAAGCTTGCCTCTGTAGTTCCTATTAGCGTTCTTACATTTTTCATTTCCAGAATGCCCTCAGTTTGTGTTTTCTTTGTTGATTCATTTCCAGTTTCATGTCTTGAAGAGTTTTACTTGTTGCCCTGGTAGGGGAGGCTCTTGAGTTAGCAGGGGGTGTCTGCTAAGTTGGGGTTGGGATGCAATGACTAGTGGAGGGGAGGGAATTTAGGAAGGGATGGTTTGTGGGATCCACAGGGGATGGCAGAGAGGTAGGAGGGGGGGTGCAACTGGTCTTCAAGTGCAACACCGGGGANGAGAGTGCTGGATTGGATCNGGAGGAGCAGGAGGATGGGAGAAGGTCTGCAGGCAGACTACCTGGTTTTCTGGTGGGCGTGGCTTGTAGTTTAGCAGAGCTTCCAAGATTTTCTTTTAATATCACTCATGAAGTTTGTTTTATCTCAGAAGTTTATGACCATATTAAGTTAGCTTTTGTGGATGATGTGAGATGAAGGCTCAGGTTCATCTTTTCCATGTCACTTTGAAGCTGATCCAGCACCATTTGAAGAAAACACTATAGTTTCACCAGTGAATTAATTCAGCTGACATTTTGTAATCTACTGACTGTAAAGACAAAGGCTAATATCTGTGTTCTAAATTTATCATTTGCAGCAAACTAATAACTTAAATATCACTATGCTAGGTTTCCAAATAAGGGAGCTAAAAAGCAAGTAAGTCTGGTGTGCTTCTATACAGCAGGGTGATTATANACCACAATGATGATCGGTGTGTTTCAATTATTGCAGCATTTCAGTGGTGGAACACTCACTACCTTGCACATAATCATTCTTTTCAGGAACTCTAAAGTATTGAAAATATTATTATAAAATGTTACCCTATTTCATAAAAATTGTAGAAGGCTATCATTTTGGAGTAAGCTCCAATGATCATGATTGTGAAGTTCCATCTGTCTTTATCCACAAAGCGAAAACCTGAAGTNATCTTTAGCAGTGGGAAATAAGGGTAAGTACTTAAGACAGTTGATGCTATGTTTGTTTAGAGTAGAAGGTTCTCTCCTGGGGGGTGTGACTTTCCCAGCCACAAGTTCTTGGCCANGTTTACAATACCAGGCATGATGAGTTCCCTTCTGTGATGGAGTCTTAAATCCAATCAAATATCTGTTGGTTAGTCCCACAACATTTGTACTACTGCTGCACAAATAGATGCACGGTGCCAAGCTGGTTGCCATTTCTGCATCTCTTCACTCTTCTCACAGAACCTTCTTGTTGCAGTGAATGACTGTGAGTACAGTGACTCACAACTAGTCAAAATACAGAGAATAAATAACCGGAGAGTGCTCAGACCCAAATGGGACATCTATATTAGGCCCTTGAATAGGCTCAAGGAACATAGCGGAAGAGGGGATGGAAACATATTGGGAGCTAGTAGTTGAGGAGGACATGTGTGGAATAGAGTCTTCTGGCTATGACAGATCTGTTTCATTCATGCACTCACAGCAGCTTGTCTATCTATACAAGACCTCACAAGATCAAGTCAGCCAACAGTCCAGCATGGGTGGGGGAGGGGCTTGAAAGGTTCCTAAAAGCTATTGGGGTTGATGGCTGCTGGGGGAGGGAGAGTCAATTTTCTTCAGGGGTGTGGCAGCTGGTAGATTGCCCATGTTCCATCTGGTAAATAATCCTACACCCATGCCCACACAG
>LZPO01066890.1:0-16084 GCA_001675575.1 Neotoma lepida
TCAGGTATTCCCTGCACCTGCATAGAAAGTTGCCCATAGCACTGTGCTCTCATAATCCCACCAGAGGCAAAGACAGGAGGATCCTTGAGACTCATTAGCTGGTCAACCTAGTTGGACAGATGAGTTTCAGGTTCAGTGAGAGACCCTGTCATGAAAAATAAGTTGGAGAACAGTTGAGGAATCACCTGATGTTCACCTCTGACCTCCACATGCACCTCCACACATGTGCACATAACATAAATGTAAATGTGTAACACACAATATATAGATAAACCAAAGTTAAAATAGCTGTGAGTTAATATGGATATATTATGATCTTTGGAGTGTAGTACAAAACCTGAAGGAAGAGATCAAGGTTTGTCATGATAGTTTTGTCACTTTTCATCTTCTCTTCCACCACCAGAGAGACACAGCAGCTCTGTCTTTTCCATCTCTGTAATCAATGGCACAATCATATGATGCTCCCTGTGTGAATCAGTGCCCAATACAGAATAAGCAACCCATTGACTCAAAACCAACATCTCAACCAGCGTCTCAAAAGCTGGCAGCCTGAGTTGCTTTAAAATGTTTGAAACATCATGTGACTTTATTTTTTACCACTCTGTGGCATTTTCTTTTTTTTTTCTGATATATCCATTAAAAGAATAATTAAGGAAAGGGAGATTTTCATTAGGAAAGTGGGAATTTCCAATGTAAGTTCAATTGTATTAAAAAAAAAGTAACTGGGAATGAAAATTTCAGGAGGAAGAGGAGACAACATTGACTGCATTAGACAATGTCAAATTGCTTTCTAAAGTGATTGTACCAACTTGAGCATCTTTCAGCAGTATTCTGCATTATTCTGTATTCTTTCCAATGTGGAGCTGAAGTAGTTCATAACTTGTGAAATAGAAAAGCATTAAAATATGCTAAACTAAGGATGTTTGTATTTCTGTATTAAGTTGTCAAAATCAGGTCAAAGAGAAATTGTTAAAAGGGTCTCACCACATCTCTTCTGTCCTGACATTCACAAGTGACAAATCTTGGTCAAAGCTAAGAACTTCCAAATTTCTATGTCTCCCTGTGACCGCTTCATGTTGTTTTCACTCAGTCATGCATTTGCTATCTCCTTTTCGTTCACCGTGCATCTCAAACTTAATTTCCGCATTTCTCTCTGCTGATACCACCTAGAATTCACATACACACACACAAAAGAAGACAGTAATGACAGTTGCTGGCTCCACATGAACTCACATCAGTCCATTTCAAAAACTCTCACTGAATATGTGAAAACCCAAATTTCTTTTTTTATACAATGTATTCATCTCCTTTCTCTACTGAGAAATTTTTATTCTTNAACCAATTTTGTCTGATTTTCAAGCCAATCAATTTTAGGGCTTTGTATTTCCATAATTTCCCTGCTGGTGACAACTACTCACTCTATAATTATTATAATGATATAATTCTGAGTTTTCACTTAACTTTATAGTGCCAGTCACCTAACAATATTAAAAGTCTCTTGAAAATGCAATTATAAGTGCCGTACAGTAGTACCTTGTATACATAAACCATAAATAGCTTTTTCCATTTCTCTATTTTTAGTCCATTTATATTATTTCTAGAAAGCTAAAGTTGCTTGATTCTATTACTAATTTCTTTTTCCAATGTATTTTTGCAGATTATTATTGTTAGTACATAGGAAAATTAATAAATTTATATAGTTATCTGTGTTATTACATAACTGCATTTTTCTAAAAGTTATGATTAGCTTTTAATCACATATAGTCATTAGTATGTTATTTGCAAATAATGCATAGTAGAAATAATCCCTAATAACAGAACTATTATTTCTCAGCCTCCAGTTTTGTCTCATACTGAAGGACTATGAGATACTTCTACAAGAATATTAGTGAGAACTCATAAGCTGACTCAGTGAGTAAAAGCATTTACTCTTAATCCCAAAGCCTTGAGTTTGATCCTCAGGTCCCACATGGTAGAAGGAGAGAATCAACTCCTACTCAGGAGCACTCCCAAAACACACACAAATAAATAGATAAATATAGCTTTAGTTTTGTAAAAAGAAATGCTAAGTGAGAATTATTATTTATTGAATACTTACTATGCACTAGACTACATCATAATTACTCAATAGTTTTAGCTTTCCTCATTATTTCACTACTTCCTAGATTTTTTAAAGAAATATTTTCAATATTTATAAATATCTGATTAGCTATTAGTGTGAAGTAATTGTAATTTATTATACTAAAGCAGGAATTATTTTTATTAAATGAAGTAAATTTTGATGTTTCTAGAAAAGCTGAGTAGTCCAGAGAGTTCCTGAATACCTTTTCCTCAGTTTCTCCTAAGCACACATTTTTGTTTTTGTTTTATAACGATGGTTCATTTGTTAAAGCTAAGAAACTCACATTGACACAACATTAAATGAGCTCCAGGTTTAATCCCGGCTTTCCAGCTCTCCCAACTCTTTTGCTGCAGGATCCCACTCAGAACACAGTACATACTGACTCACTGCTTCTCCTGCAGTCCGTCATAACTTCTTGTCTTGTTTTTGATGACCTTGATAGCCTTGAAGACAGCAGACAGATATTTTGAAAAATGCTTCTGTCTTTGACCTTTCAGTCGACACATGAGTCCCTATGATACAGACACATTGCTTTGCTTGAGGTTGTTTTTTTTGCCCGACCTGCTCCTCTTGAGTGTTTCTTTCCTTGTTGGCA
Organism: Neotoma lepida; assembly: GCA_001675575.1. Taxonomy (NCBI): domain Eukaryota; kingdom Metazoa; phylum Chordata; class Mammalia; order Rodentia; family Cricetidae; genus Neotoma; species Neotoma lepida. The sequence goes on from LZPO01066890.1 coordinate 2,718, forward strand.
CTGGGGATGCTCAGGCTCACCTGGTCCTTACCTCTCTCAGCCTGGAAACATTCGTTTCTCTAGACAGCCTTGATTCATTTTGTTGGAAAAGATATTTGAAATCCAAGATTTAAGTATTTAGTGTTGTATTACTTTTTGTGTATTATTATTTAGTGTATTTTTATTGTTAAAAGTTGTGAAAATGCATCCAACAGAAATTTGCCTTCTTAGGCATTTTAGTACACAGTTTGATGACACTAAGCATGTTCATATTGTTATACAACCACTGTCATTACCTATCTCCAGAACCTTTTCATCAGACAAATATAAATCACTGCATTTGTTAAAATATAATACTTCATTATCCTCCACCTTAACTTTGGCAAATGCAGTCTACTTTCTATCATTGAATTTGGCTATCTAAAAAGTCTAGGACCCTCCCATAAGTAGAGTCATACAGTATTTCTCTTGTGATTGGTTTATTTTACTTGGAATAATGTTCTCAAGTTTCACCCATATTGTAGTACACTGGAGTTCACTTCCCTTTTGAAGATGAATAATAGTCCATTGTATACATATGTACAATTTATGTATCTATTAATTTTCCAGACTCTGGGGTTGTTCCTAGCCCTTTGCAGTTATGAATGCTATGATGAACATGAGTGTTGCAATACCTTTTAAAGTCTGTGTTGTCAGTTCTTTGAGATATACACTACAAGTAGAATTGCTGAGTTACATGGTAATGCTAGGTTTAATTTCTGGAGAAAAGTCTATAGTATTTTCCCTCATAGCTGCGCCATTTTACACTCCCATGAATAGTGCCCTCACGAACACCTATGTTTTTATGGTTTTGCTTTGTGTTTTTACAGAAGCTATCCTAACGAATATGGATTGATATTTAGTGGCTTTGATTTCTAGTTCTCTTATTCAATGATACTATACTTAATTTTCTTACATATAACATATTTGGGGAAATGTCTATTCAAGTTCTTTGTCCACATTTTAATGGTATTGTTTGGTTTCCTTTATTTGGGTTGTTTTCTGCTTGTAGTTCTTTATCTTGTTTGTTATTAACTCACTATTAGGTATCTGATGTGTGTGTGTGTGTGTGTATATATATATATATACATATATATATATATACATTCCCATCTTTATGCTTTTGAGAGAGTCTTTTGATGCAAAAGGTTTTTAATGTTGATGATTTGACATTTCTCTTCTTTTGTTGACTTTATTTTGGGTTTTCTCCTCAAGGTATCATCCCCAAATCAAGTGTTGTGAAATTTGTTTTTTACTTTTAATGAAATTTACCTCTAATAGCCGTCTTTAAATTTCATGAGAAGCAGAAAATAAAAGCAGGTTTTTAAAACTAAAGACAAAGGCAGAGTCAATAGTTCAGAACTACTATATAAGAAGGCCCTTGATGTTAGTAAGAATTTTGAAGTTGATTGAATATGCCTGGAAAAATCATAGGAGACTTTTAAATGGGGAAGCAATGATTAAAATCACTGGCTCCAGGAGATAAATCTAAAAGTTGTATGTTAAATTCGTTAACAGCATGAAAAGAACAGAATTGAAAATGTCAGTTACTGTGAGAACTGCAGAAATCCAGATAAAACCCTGGAGTGCCCATGAGAAGCTGATTATGAATCTATATAGGTACTCTATGAGAATACCTCACATAGTCATTCATTACAGACTACAATGAAATTAGTATTTAAAAAAAAAACAGATTATTTCTCAACATTTTTCTATGGCATCAAAGAGTCCATAAAACAGTCATGAGTTGAATTTAACCATAGGAAGGGGCAAATGATTATATCAAATCAGTACAACTGTTTTCATTTTAATTCAGTCTAGAAAATAATATTCATATAATATTTGCCATGTTCTTGCCTCCCTCCAAGGACTTGATCTGACTGGGACAGTGAAGAAATGAAGAAAAGACAAACACAGACAGACATACAGACACACCAAAATCTGGAGATAGGTTGATGGGGCTCTCTGATGGAAAAACCACAGCACCCCAGAAGCTCAGCATGTTTTTATATACAGTTGAACAGAGAGGTGGGGTTATTAAATACAGGTAAGTAGGAGGGTTTGTGGCATAGAGCTGGATCAAGGAGACAGGTTTGGCTATTCTTGGTAGGAGCAGCCTCTGTAGGGGAGCAGTCTTTAGGCTGTAAGTACCCAGGGATGGGGGCGAAAGCTATGGTGAACATTTTCTTTACATACTATCAGTATTTGCATTAGGAGGAAAGTCTTCATCAGTTTCCTGAGCCTAGCCTGGGGAGGGAGCCACCATTTTTCCATGGGTCAGAGGCTTTGGAGTCTTTGACACAGCCATGCCNATGTCACAAGCACATGCTCACTTGGGGCTTCTTCTACTCCCCACAAATATTTATTCCCTCATGTAGTTGTTTCTAGTGTGACCTGCATTTGAAACCACAGACATTTGCAGTTTATTAAATTCATGCTAAGCTACTTTCAGTGGATAGGCCTTCTAAGCAATCATTAGTAGTAATTAACTCAACCTTTAAAATAATTGGTAAAAGAATAAACTGACAACTGAGTAAGNCATGTTGAGGAGAGGGGACAATTTTGTGACACCATATTCCCCTTCTTCGATAAAACTCNTGAGGATAAATTGGTGAGGATGAAAAAGCTTTTTAAATTAGTTAATTTAACAACCTCATTCCCACTAGAAAAACCTCTAGTCTGATGAGGCTAAAGCAATCTAAATGGAAATATTGGTTCCCACAGATTTCTATAGGCTTTGATGATAAAGCCTTCTGCCTGGCCTATTTCCTTTTGATCTAGTTGAAAAGGATGCTGGGAGAGGCTAGGACCAGGCTCCTTCAATGCCCAGCTGCTGATACAGCTGTGGCTTGTTAAGGCCACAGAACAAGTAAAAGCTCCAGCGTGCTTCCTGTTTTATCACATTCTTAAGTTAACATTATATTACTAAGAAAAGTGATATCTACACAGATGCAGAAACATGGCATGTTCTGAAGGCCAAATGGATTGTAAAAATGATGATCTAGCTCTGGGTTGCAAGGAATGATTAAGATATAAATGCTTATCAATAGAACCTTTCTTCCAGTCTAGCATTCTGGAACAAAGATCTGCTTTTAGATAGTTTACTTGTCTGAGATTGATGGGGAGAGAGTTTAAATTCCCTGGAGAAACACACTTTCTGGTCTCAAGTACCCAGATGGATTTGCATCCTAGATCCAACCTGCGGTTTAAGGAGGGCTGCACGAGGCCTCCAGCTGATACCAGGATCTCAACTCTAACTCTTGCTGGTTTCCATTAACGAAATAAGAAGCAACTCACTTTTTACAAGGTGTTAACTAAGCTTGGCTGAGCAGCCCAACTGAAAAATCAAACATGCCCAAACACTTCATGTTTATAAAAACAAACTCCATTAACGTGCCTGGCTTCCCTTTTCATAAAACTGCAGATGATTTACTGCACATCTTAGTGCGTTCCAATTTTTCTATAAAGTGCATGTTCTGTATTATGTAGGGTGCAATTCAGAGGATTGATATGTAATTGTTGAATTAGGATTTATTTGTTTTCCATCAAAATGATAATGGAGGATTTTGCAGAACTGTGACAGCTCTGCTGGCATGAAATAGAGTGTTTATACAAGCTATAAGACCTAGTATGCCCTCCTAAGAGGAAGTTAAACATTTTGTTTAGCACAGACTGTCCATCCTCCCAAAGTCGAACTTGAAAGAGAAAAGATTAATTCTTAACAGCTAGCTATAGTGAGTCAGTCTTTATTCCAATAACTCTTTCCAGGACAATGTAAGTTTCCCCAGACCCAAATGTGAACTGATTTGTGAAATCATTCTAGTGAATCAAATTCAAAGACTTCTAAATTTATTACAGTATTTTCAGAGTAGTAATTCTTTATATGTTAAAAGAATGTATTCAATAATAGAGACAGAATATGCAACAGTTATCTCTGTATTCACCCACTAAACTAAAGTGCACAGAGTCACAGCAGTACCCACCTATCCCTGCTCACATTACCTGTGCTTCCCCCAGAGGTAACCATTTAGCCCTGTTCACACAGCTCCAAATGCATATCAGCTCACCAACTTATGGCNCCTGAACAGGCAAGCCCTGTAATAGNCCCTTAGTGAATATTGGCTTCGCTTCTAAGTTTTGCAAAGCACCAGCTTGAGTAGGGTCATGGCANTTTCAGACAGTCCTCAGAAGTCCATGGTTTTCTTAAGCCTACTGCAGAGGTACCTCTATTCCACATACTAAAATGTTGGCTAGGGAGAACCACTGCAGAGGCCTTAAAACCCATACTTCTCTGTGGTGATCTCACCTCCTCCCTTGCACAGGCAGGGCTCTGGAACTTTCCCTGCCCAGCCAAGGGCAGCCTCTGTGCTGCTTTTATGCTGTGCTTGTGTCTTAAAGAAGAGAAAAAATTCATAGCTGGCAATAATCAGAGGCAAGACTTTGCAGATACTTCCTAAGAGCCACAGTCTGTTCCAAAACAGTGTGCACACCCAAGATAGGAGCAAAAGAAACTACTGGCTTATGAACAAAGACCATTTTCATTCCTACTGAAGGTTATCTTTCTCTAAAGCAAAGAAAAAAAGTTAAATATGAAAACAAATTGTCAGAGTTGTATATGCACAATTTAGTAGTAAATACANATGTACTAAGAATACATACTTGAGAACTTTTTAACCAATAAGGGTACTCAAGCAAAAATACTGAGATCACACCTCCAAACAGATTAACTATGTGTGTGAGCTGAGGAAAAGGAATTTCCAGGTATGTTTTGTGATTTTTAATCACACTCAATTATTATCTACATACTAATGTATGTCAGATTAATATACATTATTTTCCTTTGTTCTCATGTAAAGTTGTGCAGTCCCTAAAACTTTGACTTTAACTAACTAAATTAAACTAAACACCCATGATTTACAACTCATGTNTTATGAAGTCTGTTCTGANAAAATACTCTGAAAGTACATCATACAAGAGTGATAAACAGTGAATGTCAGTCCCCAAAGGAGAGTTTTGTTTTGTTCCTTGTAAAAACTAGGGCTACTCCAGCTTGGTGGACGTGCTTCTAATCCCAGCACTCAGGAGGCAGAGGCAGGCAGATCTCTGTGACTTCAAGGTGGGCCTGGTCTACATAGTAAGTAGTAAGTTCAAGGGCAGTAAGAGCTACATAGTGAGAGANCCTGTCAAATAAAACAAAAAAAGAACCAGAGGTTAAAATACCTAGAAGAGTTTTTCAGATAAGAATAGTCAAAACTAGAATTGTAATATTTGAAATATACACTAAGTACCTACTATGCAAAGGTTTATGATCAAATATTTGTTTATGATAAAATATTTATTTAGCTGCCTTTTTTTTCAAGTTAGAGATATTAAGGATTAAGTGAGGATCAAAAAGCCTCTGGAGGTTCTTATCTTTGGGGAATTTTCAAACTAAGAAAAAAAATTAACTGAAAAAAAAATGAGCAAGTGTTTTGAGCAAGGTGTGAGTGAAGTCTTGCCATTGTGTCTCCTGAGCAGTTCCCCCTCTAGCTCCTCCTCCTTCTTCTTGTGTTGTCATTGGTTCTAAGTAAACTTCNGGTTTTGTCCCTCCATTGGCCACTCTGCAGTCACCAAACACTTGCATGCTCTTGACTTTGACCTCCTGTCAGAACCCCTTCTTGTTTTTATCTGACCAACCTGGTTTAGGTGATAACAGATTATGCTGAATTTAAGTTGACTAATCCTGGATCTCCTCAAGTTCCTTATATGTGGACTTAAATTACCTTAACCTTGTGGACAGGAGACACTNAGAGAAAGGTCTCTGTAAAGGAGGCTAGGACTCAGNATGCCAGAGCAAGCCAGAGGAGACTGGGTTTAATAAATGCGGTTTTTAGAGGAGGTGTCAATCATTGCACACAGAGAGCTAACGCTGAAGTGGAAAACCCTGTGATGCCCTCCATCATTCATCAACCCCATCATCCAAATGGTTCTTAAATTAACCAAAGTAATAATTCTTCATAAATCACNTACTCTATCCTAAACTTAGTCTCTTAAAGGCCACAGCAACATCTTTGGGATTTATTAAGTTTGCTCTCTTCAGCTATGGCACCAGTCTTTCTGTAAGGCAAGCCCTTGGATACTACATGACCTGGTGACAGTGATATGGAAGACAGAAAGATGTAGCCACAAAGCAATAAGCACCATTTGTCCCCCAAAATGAGGATAATGTTTGCTCCCCGTTAGAAACACATGGAAATGTGAGCATTTGCTTCCTTGAAAATAAATTTGGGCTGCTGCTTTCAGCCACACATCATGGAGCACGATGAACATATAGTGTCAATATACTATGGTTATGTTTCCTTTCTCACATCATCAGTCATGGGCTTATCTATGCCACCCAGTCACCATCTCAAGCATTGGAGAGGCTCTATGGTGATGAATGATTTAGGAAGAAGTGAGAATAGATGCACAGCTTGTAGAGACTTGGGAGTGCAGTTAGTGGAGATGATGAGGATGGCGATGGTGATGAGAATGATAAGGTCCCCAGCATCTGTTAAAGTCCTTTTCTGGGGAACAGCTGGAAATGTATTCTCTAAAGATCGCATCTGGCTTGATTTGCCAGCACTCCAATCCCATTGATCTGGTTCTGTTCTAGCCCTCTGTACTCACAGTTCAAAGAGCAGGGAGGCCTGTAAAGAAATCACTGCCATATTGTTCAATCGGCCACAGTGAGCAATATATACGACGATAATCAGGAACACATTAAGGGAAGCAGCTCAGCGGAGATAAGCTGCCTGACTGCATTCGCTTTTTGATGAGGGCTTAGCGCCAATCCGAGAAGAAAAAGATTAAATGTTTGTTACCGATCCTTTTGAACTTGTGGCAGAACATGTGGTAAAGCATTTTTGATTCAAATTAAAAGCATCCTAGGATAAAAATAACCCTGTTCTCCCAGGCCCTTCCAAGTGAAACCATTCGGAGACTGATTTATTGTATAGCCCTTAACCTCTTTCCACCAGCATGATTAACGTAAGCATTTCTGAATCCTGTGTAAGCCTGGACAGGTATTTGTCTTGTTACACATCTGTGGAACAAATGGCAATACAAATTATACACTCAACAGATGTAAGTTTTCAAAGGCCAGGCAAATTTAATTTGACTGTGCATGTAAATGAAAAGTTCACTGAGCTGGAGGTCAGTGAAGCGGGTTGCAGGTAGAGAAGATTGCTGTGTTCAGTGTGAGCCAAAGCAAGCAATNCAGGAACTCTAAGCTGAGCAGAGAGAACAGAAGTGCCAAGGATGCAGTCATTGGAAAAGGCAGTAGAAGAAAGGGACAGTTGATCAGGCTTGTAGAGAAAGCCTGTATGAGGCTAAGGGACCATATCAAATATTTTAAGTTTCCATGACATGAAGCATGGTTTAGTGGGCCCTTCTAAAAATGGAGACCAGAAAGTTGGTCCCTGGTCGCCTCTCTTGTTTCTTCTGAGGCCTTGGGCAAGTTCTCAACCTCTCTGCTCCCGTTTAATGATAAAACCAAGAGCACAAATGTTACCTGCTGCACAGGCAGTCCTTCTAAAGTGATGCCGACCACTTTAAAGTGACATCGCACTGTACACATGGAGTGAATCTAGAAAGTATATATATATATATATATACACACATATATATGTATATATATATCATATGTTATTTTAAACCCTATGAACAGTGACATTTATTTACTTAATAAACCTAAATGCTGAGAAGAAAACATTGCAGTGTGTTCACACATCTCATCCAATTTCTCCCAACACACACACACACACACACACACACACACACACACACACACACACACACACACACACACACACACACACACACGTACTTCCTCTTCTCATTCCTTATTTTGAGGACCTTTTCTCCACTATGTACTTTTTCCTCTGGTAAGACACAGGTTGTCAGTGCAGTGATGTCAAGCTTTTAAGAAAAAGAAAACTAGGGGCTGGAGAGATGATAGCTTAGCAGCTAAGATCACTTGCTGCTTTTCAGAGGAATTAACTTTAGGCCACAGCACCCAGTTCAGGTGCTAATGAGAAAGCTTTGCCTTCTACAGGAGATTAAAGCAGATGGACAGACAGGTGGGGGATTTGTCTGAGCTACTGCTTCTACAGGAAAGAAAACATGTTGCCATCACTCACTTGTTTGTTTTGATTCCTTCTTGTAGGAATAAGAACATAATATCTGAAGTAGCCTGGCTTTTCTATTATAAATCTGTGCTAATTACCATCAAACAAAACAAATGCATAGTTTGGGATCATTTTGTAAGTAAGCAGATTTTACTTAAATAACTCTTACTGTGCTTGGAATGCCAGTTAGGAAACTTGGTCACTATTAGTCAGAAACTCATGGCCTTAGACTCTACAGCACATGGACTCTTACATGTATAAGTCCAAAGTCAACAAGAAACACTTTGCAGGGAAAGGTACTATACAGGAAAATGAAAATCTATTGACATATTTCATAGTCTTCTTTTATTGTTTTTATTATTATTTGTTTTGGGATAAGTTCTCATAAATCTCTGTCTGCCCTTGAACTCCCTGTATAGTCTGCGATGACCTTGAACTACTGATTTTCCTGCCTTGACCCGCTGAGTTCTGGGATTACAGACATGCACCATAACACTCCGTTTTGAACCCAGGGCTTTATGTATGCTGCAGCATCCCCACCATTGTGAACATCTCAACATGATATGTTTTCTGAGTCTGTCTTCCCCATTAACTCTAATTTTCTTCATGTCAGATATGGCATCTTCTTTCTTCCTTCCTCTTGGAATGTTCCAGTAGTGCCTGAGATATAGTTAGCACTGATGTGAACTGTTACAAAGTGATTCAGAACAAAAACTATGAATAAACATATAGTCTCTGATACCATATCCAAATCTGCTTAAGTACTTCTGGCCAGGATATACAACTTGTTTGTGACCGAAAAATACACCACAAAAGCATAAATTCCTTTGTTATATTGCTCTTGTTCAAATGCGATATTTACATGATTTATTTCCTTTGAGTCAATATGAAGAATGAGAGTTCCTAAACTTCTAGGCAAATGTCACCACCAGGTTATAATCTATTGAGGTGGTTTTGAACCTTTTGCCTTCTACTTGTCAAGAAGTTGGCCCCAGTGCTTGAGCTCTCTAGAACTGTGAGAACTATTTCCTCACTATTATCATCCAAGGCTCTGACGAAATATTAAACTGATGGCCAAANAAAGAATCCAGTGGTACAAAAATCCAGAAATTCGCTTAATTAACCCGTAGCTTTAGGATATGGGTTTGACCTCCAGTTATCTGTGAACTGGCCTGGCTTTCTTCTAGATGCAAAGACACGACAAGACTTTGTCAAATTCTTTGTTGACAAAGATGTGTTTTGATTCTTTTGTATTTATAAATCTAATATTACCATGGAAGCAGTTTTAGAGCTGATGCCTACCTATTACATACTAGAGTTAAAACAATCATAAGTCTAGGATGGTATAGGTGCTTTTTTCGGGGAAGGCTATGGATACACCCACACAGAACAAGTATCAACAGTGTAAATACTGGGGAGCATGCTTTCATGCTTTTGTTTTGCTGACATTATTAATGTGGCCATGGCCATCATGTTACATTTGGAAACATACCTGCCTAGTAANTTAGCTCTCAGACTCACATATCTTTGACCTATCTGTAATGTGAACTTCACACTTCCCATTCTTGTTCTGTAGTGTCTTCCTTTCTCTCTAAAATGTAAATAATTGGCACAAATCTCTTTCATTTAAAATAGAGTTTAGATTTTGAAAGCAACCCTTTGAAGTTACCTGGCAAGTTGTCTGGCAATTGTCACGCTATAAAATTAATTGATATATTTTCCCTCAGTTTCAAAAATTATTTTTCAAGGAAACACCATGGGTTTAAATGACAGAATCCCAGTATATATGAAACAAGGTAATAATTTCATTCACTGGAGAAGGGTGGATTATTTAATCACTCACAGTGACTCGTGGATTACAATACTGCAACACTAAACAACAACACAAAGACAACATATACAGCCAAAGTATTAATTCAGAATAGGAAAAATATTGGGCAATGAAGTAATAGACAAAGTGTTAATAAATAATGACACATGAAGAGGAAGAGAGGGAAGGAGGAGAGCAGGGTGGAGAAGCACTGACATAGAGACATAGGGTAGTTGTGCAGGTTCACAGAAGAACAAATTCAAATGGCTAAGCCTAACTTGGTGGTGCAGGGTTTTAATCCTAGTAGTCAGGAAACTGAGGCTAGATAATGACATCTACTCTCCAAACAAACAAAAAAGGCCAAATGATTAGCAGTTGTATCCAAAGAATCATAATTTGGTCAGCAGTAGGAACTGAGNGATTACAGGCAAAATAATGATTGTTTTATCAGATTGCCCTGAAACTGGAAAGGAATTAGAAATTAGAACACTAGTATTAACATGGATAAAAAGAAGCAGTACGGCTTGAATAAAATAAAGTAGGGACTCAAATACAACATTGTCAAAAGTGTGAAGCATTGCTATCTCTTTTAGAGAGCAATGTGTCAGATCCACTAAAATGAAAATACTCTTTCTCCTACATAAATAAAAACAAAGTTATATGAGGATATTTTGTGCAGCCTTGTTTGAATATATTTCATGTAGAAGTGTTTCAAGTGGTTAAAAAATAAAAACAAGATCTAGAACAAATAAATGTTGTTGATAAGCAAATGGTTATATGCATGAGGTTTTTCCTTAGCATGGAATTGCAATCAGCCAAGAAAGACTACAAAATAAAACTAGGCTGTNTGATATATNAAAGCATTTTCATGAACACTGTTAACTAAATTTCAGAAAAGTCTTATGATATAATCTCATATTTACAAGCAGTGACCAAAACTATATCTCTAGTATGCATAAGCATAGGTGTGAGAGTATATGTACATTGTATACATTTTTGTTTGCAATTCTATGAGCAAGGTAAAATATAAAGGTTGATGAGTATATGTTAATGTGAAGAACAAAAGGATTATGAGCAGAGCTGGAGAACCTGGATTATAAAAGAAAGGTAGCCAAACTGGGAACAAGGCAGTGCCAGTAAGCAGCATTTCTACATGGTCTCTGCTTCAGGTCCTGCCTCCTAGTTCCTGTCTCAGACTTCTACCTCAGCTTCCTTTGACGATGGACCTGTAAGCTGCAATAAACCCTTTTCTCTCCCAAGTTGGTTTTGTCATGACATCTATCCCAGCAATGGACATTAAAGTAGAAGATCCTGTCAAACCTCTAAATACACACAAATGCGTACACACGTGGCACCATTATATATTACGATACTAGTATGTAGCTATTCAAAGAAAATTGCTAAAAGAGAGTCTCAAAATCAATATGCTCACCAAATGTACAGGTGCACATCCGTATTTCCAGCACTTTGGAGACTGACACAACAGAATTAGAAGTTCGAGGCCAGCCTGTGCATATAGTAAGTTCCAGTCCAGCCTGAGTTACATGATAAGATTCTGTCTATGAATGAATAAGCAAGTAAAAAAAAGTAGTTCATGTACTTTTCTGGTTGGATTTTAAAAATTATACACTAAGAGAATAAGTTGAATTATAAGCTTTTGTTTATAATTCCCTACATGGCCACAAGTCTAAAATGATGCTAAAAGCAAGCTATGGGAACGGAAGAGGCAGAGGCTGTGCTTGGAAATTCAGTATTCGGCCTGTGACACTGGCCCCACACATTCTTTTTAAAAGGCTCAAAGGAGCTGGGAACGAAGAGTTGCAGTTGGTAATCTCTGCTCTACTGAGAGCCTGCCTTGTGACTTACGTGACTTTTCTGAGCTTCNGAGAGTCCCCATAGGTAATAACCCTGGTCTTATCTCCCTCATTATTTAAAAAAAAAAAAATGAAATGAAATAAGATGGGTGATTTACGGTAAAGCGCTTTGAATAATAAAATGTGCCATATTATTATTCAAACAAGGCATTATCCTCTCAAACCTACTTAGAAAAGATTGTCAATGAAATACTGCATATTAATGGGACCCTGGTCTGCAGAGAGTGTAGATTCTCTAGGCACCATTACAGTCTCAGCTATTTTTCAGCAGAGCATAAATTATGTGCTCCAAACAAGCCTTCAATGCCCTTCGGAAGTCTGGGCAGCAAGTGTAGGCTTCTTAGTTCTCTCAAAATAGGTACTACTGCAGAGAAAGGAAGAGTGTTTAAGGAAACAGGAACAGGCTCTGCCTGCCAAGTCTGTGCTCGAGCTGCCGTTTCTCACGTGATGGGTGTTGAGAATAAAGGAAGCATGTCTAAAAACCCAAGTCTAGGCAGGAATTTCCATCCCCTCTGGTTATTTTACCGAGTTACTATAATAGATGCATGTCCAAGCCNAAGTGTGAATATATACAAACATGACATTATAACAGATTTCTTTACCACGTTCCACACCAGCTCGTGAGATGGCATCAGTTCCACNGTCCTCACTTGCTGTTGTCTTTTAGTCCTTTGTGAGTGTACTTTTGAGCTGTTTTGACCTTACAGCCATTTATCCATGGTATAGTATACTAGATAGCCATAAAGTGAATATTTTCCCCATCAACTGTATTGCTAGGTTACGTCTCAAATAATTATTTTACTACTCGCTAAACTTAGAAATTCCCAAATAATTTGATATTTTACTGTTATTTTGTTTGGTGTTTTCTTGCTTGTTTGGTGTTTGTTTGCTTAACATCAGAGCTTTTAATTATGAAAGACTTGGGGAAAATTGGTCATAGATTTGTCTCAATCTCAGGACTCTGATTCACCCTGGAGATTCTCAGGTGGCATTTTACTAGAGATCCATTCATTGGCTGTGGTTTCAGGGGTCCTAAGCAGTCTATAAGCAGTGTTCTGTGTGTCTATATGAATCTTGGCCTTTATTCTGTCCCTTACTCATAAATGTAATACCAAAACACTCAGCTAGGGAAATGGTGAAAAAGTTTATTTCTTATCACCGATACCCTCAAGGGCTTCCAATTTTTACTTGCAAAGCCCCTGAGAGCTTTCGCTATTCTAGGAGACAACAACATGAGTTAATTGTTATAGGATGACATTGTAAGACTGATCATTTGAATTGACATCACATTTTAATTCCTTAAATGACTGGGTATCTTTCTTAATTTCTCTGATCCCATTTCTTCATGGGAATGGAACATGATAGCTTCTACTTAAAAAGTTGGTGGTAGATCAAATAAGACCATGGAAAGTCCTCAGAATACTACCAGGTATGCATTAAACATTCAACCAATGGTAGCTGGTGATGACAGTGGTTCTCATAGTAGCTGCTCAGGATTGCTGCAGGAGGAACAGAAGA
>LZPO01066890.1:19009-33424 GCA_001675575.1 Neotoma lepida
ACAGTCAACACATATAACTGTGGTCATTTGGAATTGTTCTCCCAAAGCTCCAAGCATCCTGACAGCAGAGATAAACAGAAGTGTACCCCATTTCTGCAGAACTCTCCATTAATGAGCAGACTCCTAGGTTATAGGACTATTAAAATGTCTTTTATTTAAATGAGCACATTAAATTAGATCGCTTAACTTTATGACCATAGAAAGTAAAATGCAACTTTTATTCTTTACTTTCTAACAGTCATTNCGAGTCAGGTAATGTAATAACAGCTGTCTCATACAAAAACTTCAATGTCTGTATGAAAAGGAAACATTTACTTATTTGCCCTGTGTTTTTATTAGACGCTGAGCTCTGCAGATGTCACTTTCCATGAATAATTCATTCCAGAATTTGGCCTTACTCCTCATTAGTTCCTCATTCTTCAGAGACATTTAGTGTTGCAGCACAGTGACTTAACACGTGTGTACATGCGCATATGAGAACTCAAGAATCATGTACGATTAAATATTTCGTAGTGGAAAAAAAAACACAACAAAAGGTTTTTCAAATAAAGTTTGCATTGTCCAACAGACACTCTTTCTAAGAAAAAGTCAGAAAACATTTAGGTAGCTAGTCATTTTGTGTGTTGCTTTTCATTTTTCATATAGCCATTGATTTCTAATTATACAAGTTATGGGGTCCGTTATGCTAGACGATGAGTGTCTTGCTCTACAAATTCCCAATTTTCTTATCAAAAATAATCTAAACCTGCTCCCAAGATGGTAGTATTAAAGTATGTTCCCTGTCAACTGACAATTTCTGTGGCTGTAACTATTGAACTACGGAGAGAGATTCTGAATTGCCAGATGAATCATTTAGCCTCCTTACATCAGTCCACTGGCCTCATCTTAGAGTTCACACAGTATCCAAACTAAGCCCAAATATAGTGCAAGAATATTTTGCCAGCTAGAGAGAGGTTANTCAGTGCTTCATAGAATAGGTTAGAACAAAGCATAATGTTAATATTCTAGATAGAAGTGACCTGATGAAAAGTTTGTATTTTTAAATTCTCTTTTTATTAACTTCTGTTTTTCCCTATGGATGTGTTCAAATCCTCCTTGTACACAAAGTACCANGAGTGCCCTACACCCCAATCAATTATTGGAATCTCTTCCACTTAAAAATAAGCGGCAACAGTTTATTTGCAATGTTACAGTGTACTAAGAATATTTCAAATAATCATGTTGTAAATTCTCAATTTAGTTTCCATAAAAATCAGCCTGCTCTGAGACATAAATATGTCACACTTGATAAAGACCTCCATCATTATAATAGGTAAGTTACCAATGTAGCAGAAGGGCCAAGGTTGTTAAAGAAGCACAGGTTGCTGGAAACCTATTCTAGATTGTGAATTAGTCATTTTTTCCAAACATCGTGCTCCTAGCCTGAAGGCCACAAGCCAGAGATGTTTCCATTTGAAACAAATTTGCTGATGCTTTTAAGACAACAGCCATTAGCTCATGAGCCTGTTTCAATAATGTTGAAGATGATCTGAAGAAAGAATATTGCTCTCTTGAAAGTGAGTTANAGCTGAGTCTCAGGCCTGATGCCAGTCCCTGGCCCTGGCCCGGGGAATAATGTATCAAGATTTGGTCAATTAGAAATTAAAATTAAAATTAAAAATTCCCCAAAGACTGTTTGGATACAATAGAAAAAAAATTCTGCTAAATGTTTTTTGACGAGAGAGAGAGAGAGAGAGAGAGAGAGAGAGAGAGAGTTGATTCTAATACCTCGTAAAAGTGTAAAATCTACTAAATCAATAGCAGTTATAATAGATAATGGAAAATATTGAAAAGATGTCAATAATATAATTAAATCAAAGTGAAATCATTTTATAACGTAGCCAACAGCCTAATGTAATGTTGAGAAACAAGTGTGTAAAGCAAACTATTGATGATGACACCCTTCAGAAATGCATAGGGTAACCTTTCTTTTTCCCACATCTTAGATTGCTTTCCTACAGTGTATGAGTATTAATTAACACATTTAGACCAGCTGAAGATGGGGCCGGAGAGATGGCTCTGTGGTTAAGAGCACTTGCTGCTCTTGGCAAGGTACCTCACTCAGTTCAGTGCCCAGCACCCACAAGGGAGCTCACAACCACCTGTAATCCCAGTTTCAAGGAATCTGATGCCCTCCTCTGATCTCTGCAAGCACACATGCATGCAGACAAAACACTCATATACATAAAATAAAAAAGAAAATCAATNNGTTTTAAAAGCATAGATCTAAAAATCCCATCCTGAATCTATATCCAGGGGAATTGATATCAGGGTATCAAAGAGGTGTCTGTATTCATGATGCTTGCATCATTCACTGTTCACAGTAGCTAAGTAACATAAATGGCCATCCATAGAAGAACGCATGAAGACAGTGTGGTGTCTAGACACAGTGGAACACTACTCATCCTTTCTAAAGCAGGAGATTCTGTCATTTGCACAAACACAGGTGAACCTGGAGGACATTATATCAGCTGAAATGAGCCAGACACAGAAGATAAACACAGGCCAATCCCATTTATATATGCAATCTGAAAATGGCAGTCTCAAAGAAGTAGAACATAGAATTCGGGTTAGCAAGGTTGAGAGTAAAGGTGACTGGGAAAAATAGAATGGTTTGCATCATTTAATAGAAGAACTGCCTGGACCTGGTAGCCACACGCTGTGGTATGCAAATGATAGTAACTGTGATAGCAGGTGAATACTGCTTATCATGTGCCAGCTACTGTTCTGTTTTAATAGATGTATTTATCTAACATTTGTAGAATTCTAAGGCCTCCACTTAATTCTTGGTTATTGGCACACCTTGTTCTCAGAGGAATTTTCCTTTCTGGAACTAATTTGTCTCTCTTGACTTCTGCTGTTGAGTAGTTCAGGCATAATAACAACAACAACAAAGTGGAGTTGATGTCTACTGCTTATTGGTTCCCTTGACCTCTGGGGAGCGAGGCAGAGATAGGTGATGGAAGTCTGCGGTGGTGTCTTCCTTTGCCATACACACAACACAGTGGTCTCTCTCTAGCTTTGTACACCAACCAGCATCATTAGTGGGTTCCTGGAATGACATGGTTACAAGACAGCTGCTATGTCTAGGTTGCCAGCCCTTCATTCCAGGTACATGAATAGCAAAGCCAGGAAGTATTTCAAGAAAGAGAAGATTCTTGAATATTTGTCTCTNTTCATAGTAGAAGAATCATACCAGCTTTTATCTTGGATTGCAGGTGCTAAAAGGTCCATTCAGATGTTAGAAAAAAGCATTCTTTGCCCATTTTAATTATTCTTATTTTATTAAGTTATCAATCCAGAACCTCATTCAGTAATCATAATTGGTTGAGTAGTTCTTACATTGATCATTCACATTGTCAACTTGGATGAGAATGTTCCATTTCTNCAATTGAAATTTTCAGTCAGCTGTGACTCACTTTTCATGAGTCATTCCCACTGCTGAGTCACAGTGCCCCCATGAGAGACCTGGCACTGNTGGGTAAACAAGATTTACTTCTTCATTGCCTATTCACTGAAAGGCTGCTACAATCATTCATGAGCTGAGCCATTACTAGGCATGACCTACAGTACCCGAAAAGAAAAGGAACTACCACAGGATTCTCCATTTTATGGAACATATGCTCAATGTAGACATGGAGCAATGCTAAAAGGAAAAGAGGGAAAAGTGGAAACAGCTACTTACAAAATGATGTAATACACACTGATCCAACAAAACGCGAATTACTACAGAATAGAGAAAATATGCCTCTGAAATGTAAAGATGCTCCTCTGCTATCGAAAGCACATTATGAATGCTAGTTCACTGAGCTCAAACAGCTTTAATGCCAATGAAACCACCAGATTAATATATGAGCACATTAGGCACCAAGTTCAACAGGATTCAATTACTTTTTCTTCTATATCTTTGTTATCATCGTAGTTGTCTTTACTTTGAGACTGGGTCTTGCTGCCTAGAACTCATAATCCTCCTGCCTCAGCCTCATAGTGCTGAGATTATAGACATGTATCACCTGATTGGCATTATTTAAATTCTTAAATGATACTNTTCAGAAAATAAGTGGATTTTANATCTTCATTAGCACGTCTTTCAACAGATAAAATAGGAATAGTTAAGATATTAGGTCAATGCCCTTTGTTATTTTTGGTTTTGGTTTTTCACACTGGTGGTGACTGAGCCCAAGGCCTTATGCACAGTGTGATGATTTAAGTGAGAAATGTGCCCCTCAGGGTCATATATTGGAACATTTCATTCCTTGTTGGCACTGCTTGGGGAAGTTGTGGAACATTTTGGTGGTAGAGCCCTGCTAGAAGAATTGTGACTGCGGGTGGGCTTTGAGAACCCATAGCCTTGGTCCATGTCCAGTTCCTACTCTCTGCTTCATGTTTGTAGTTGAAGATGTGATCTCTCCACTTCCTCCTCCAGACAGCTGCTGCCACACTNCTCCTGCCATTGTGGNCTCCTGCTCTGCAGCANTAAGCCAGAACAAATCCTTCTTCCACAAATGGCTTCTGGTCATGGTGTTTTATCACAATAACAAAAAGTAACTATTGTACAAAGTAAACAGAAGGTCCACCCCCAAACTACATGTTTAACCCAAGTCAACACATTTTAATCTTAGCTAATCCCTACTTCACAGCTTCTCTGTAATNNCTTATAGAAAAAAGAAAGCCACTTCNCATGTAAAGAGTTTCTTTCTCTGTGATGAAAGGCTATCTCTGCCCCCTGTGAAAGCTGATCACCGAGCCTTACTGAAATGGATGTGGCCTATGAGAAAGGTAAGAATCAACTACAGGGAGCTACCTCCTTAAGGACAGTGCAGTTTACAGGGAAGAAGTACCATGCATAGCAGCAGAACTAGCTTCTTGAACCTACTGCCCCTAACATCTTGGAGCCCATAGACTGAGCTACAGACTCACTTCCTCAGTATAATTCCAAGGACCAAGAAGCTCTTCATTTGTGTCCAATGTGCAGCCAATATGAGAATATAGCACCACAAGGGATGTTGGAGAGAGTTAGAAGAGCCACTTTTCTGTATGGAACATCCACAGATCCTGTAAGCTCCAATGAGAGCATCTAGATGCATGTGTGGGGCTGGGGTAGGGTGGGGGCTCTAGAAGAAGTCTGTGTCAAGATCAAGGGAACCATGAAACTGCAAGCAACGGCTGAAGCTGAAAACCTCAGGTGTGGCAGGCAGCATGTTCTTCTCTAAAGGCCACATGGAGCCCAGGTTATGTTATTAGATCCCAATAAATAGTAACTTCCTCCCCATAGGCTCTGTGAAGAACATACAGAACAGGAGCCTATGTTCACAGAAGCCCAACCCTGTGCCATAGAATTACAAGGGGTCTCCAGCCACCAAACCCCCAGTAGATGACACCATCTCGAGGAGGAGCAAAGAGAATCGGACAAAATGAACATTCACCCTGGAGAGACTGTCGTCCAGAGTGCACNATCTAAACAGGAAGCAACGGAAATGCAGTTCATCAGTAAGATGAAAGCACCACCCCTCAAACTGATGACCCCAACAGAAGGGGTACCAAGCTCAGAAGAGACTCCCCACACTTCTGAGAAGTCCAGAGCACAGATTTTATGGAGCAGTAGTCACAAGATAATTTTGTTTATCCCATTCTAAGTAACACCTCATAACTCAGAAGTGGGTCCCTTGGGAGCAAGGTGTGGGGGGGGGCCTGCAGAGCCAAGTTGTTTTCAAGTAAAGATGGTCCTGGGAGGAGGCAGGGAGGAAGGAACCAAGTTGTTGACAAAGGTCTGTCGGGGGCTATGGAGGAAGCAAGGAGGGAGAAACCTAAGCTGTTTATGTCTGGGTGACCTTTAAACTGATTGGCCTGACGGGGCATCTACCCCATCCCTCTCTCTAGCCTTGTGGTGTTAGGCTTTAAAAGGAGCTCACTGTTTTTCAATAAAGGAGTTCTTGCCTGACATGACTCCCTGTCACGTCTGATTGTCCCCCCGGGGGGAAAAGGAGGCTGGGAACAGGCAGACAGTCGCACTTGCCTTTCCTTGGTTCCAGGTCGTCCCTTCTCGGGAGACCTAAGTTCTCACTACAACAAAGGTGATTCACTATATTTATAATTTGGATTGATCATGGAAGGGGAGGACTTCTCAGTATTGACATCAGTCGATCTAGACATCAATAAAGACCATTTTTTCATCAGCTGCTTGTCATCATGTGCCTTGTCCTGCACAATGAATATTGTCAGTGTTGAAAAGATGAAACTCTGCACCTCTCTTCTCCCTAGCTCAGTTTCTCCCATGTGATCTTTCCTGTTCTCATTTTCCTTCATTGTAATGAGATGGACAATAAGGTTAAAAGGAAATTGTATTTACAAACTGGTTCAATGTTTTTTAGCACAGGAAAAAGTCNAGGTTGGNTGACAGGAAATAGTGACTGCTGTTTTGTTACTGNCTTTCCACAGTGTCTATTATTCAAGGGGAAAAAATGCCATCAAGAGAATTTGGAATGTTGAGTTAGGTATGCAGGGTTCTTACTTAAAGAGCTGCCTCTACTAATGTGTGCCATGAAATTCTAAAGGGCTGAGCCTTCAATTTACCAAACTTACTCCAGTGCTATGCTGGTGAGTTCCCCATCCAGAGAGATCATGCACATCTCTTCCTAACTCAGAGTTCAGTGATCACTCCACGGTCATTTGAAAGTGGCCNTGATGGGAATATTTGCATAAGGTGAATGGACAAAAGCCACTGTTTTATTATTTATAATTATTATTNTTTGTTTTCTGGACAGTTGGTTCTTAATCACTTTATTGTCATCATCATCATCTTAGAAATCCCTTACTGAAACCTGTCCCAGCACCAGTATTACATCGCTATTGAAACAAATGACCACAAACTTTATGACTTAAAGTAACACAAAAATGCTAACATTCCTCACGTAAATGTCTGACATTAGCTTCACTGGCTAACCCGTGAGATATCAACATTCTTTTCTGACACTTTCTGACACTTTCTGACACTCATTGCAGCTTCTGGTGCCCTGTACATCCCTTGGTTCATGGTCCCTTCCTCTATCTTCAAAGCCAACAGCAGGAGGTCACCTTCTTCTCTCATTGTCTCATCTCTTACCTACTCATATGGGACTTCCTGTTGATATCAGCTCTACTCAGGTAATCTAAAATAATCTCTTTATTTTCAAGTGAGCTCATTAAGACCAGTTGACGTCACTGCTACCATTTACAATGTGGATTTCCACAGTCACATGACACAGGGATCAGGATGCAGAAAACCTTACAGGGGCCATTATTTCACCTACTCCTCCAACTTGTATTCCAAGGAATAAAATTGAAGAGAATCACAAACATTCTTTCATGGAGGGTAACATGCTCTGTACTTCCTAATTTATCTTTTGTGAGTTAATAACCTCATTAAAGCCTCAGTGGGGATATCGTCTTTGTCAACACTACTAAGTTTTTTGTTCTTNTTGTTGTTTGATCAATTAAGATAATAGACTAAACCAAGTCTGGGAAGATGGCTCAACTGGTAAAGTCCTTGCTACATATACACAAGGATCTGTGTTAGATCCCTACAACCAACAGAGAACGATGCTGAGTGTGGTGCTGCTCCCAGAATCCCAGCATTTGTGAGGCAGACAAGGAGATGCCTGGGTCTCACTTTTCAGCCAACCTAGTCTAACTGGTGAGGTCCAGACCAGTAAAAGACCTTCTCTCAAANAGTAAGGCAGAGAGAGGTTAAGAAGGACATGAGATGTCAGCTTCAGGCCCCACAGGCAAGCAAGAGGGGAAAATAGAGAAACAGTACCTCAAAAGGAGATGAGAGTCCCTACATTATTATCACATTATTAATAATTGACATACTGTGGTCTTTTAGGTTGGAAAAATTCCCAGAATTTGTATTTCCCTCATTTCCTATTGAGGAAATGAGAAGTACTATTATAGTACTTCTGACCCATTGCCTGAGGGATGGTGTGTGGGAATAACTACTGAGGGCGCATGCTCAGGCCTCTGTGCTCTCACTGGAACCACCGTCTATATTAAGACTTTCCAAATTCTTTTGAATCAGTAAAAATCCCTGGGAAAATGCAAATCCAACTGTATTTAGGCAAAAATCTCTAATTTTAATTTTATTTTATGTGTATGAATGTTTTGCCTACATTTATGTTTTTACATCACATACATCTATGCCTCAAGTAAATGATTCTGTTACTAACTAAAATGTAATGTTTACTATTTTCTGCTAATATATTTGGCTTTTTGTCTTCTACTGTTTATATGTAGTGTTACATAATTTAGAATTAGAAGTGATCTTGCTAATTTACAAGTTGTTAGCTCTTGTATCTGCTTGCCTATTCCCTCCCTTCTAGGAGATTGTTGCAGAAATGNTTCCTGCTCCGTTCACATGCCTTGACAAAGATTAGGTGCGTACCTAGTAGAATGTAAACTATAAGAAACAGGTCATTTATTGAATTATAGATTTCATCAAAAAAAAAAACCTAAGAATATTTAGTGTATGAAATGTCAAGCCATTTTATTCTGTCCCCAGATATTTTAGACAGAAGAAAGTGAAATTCTGAGTTGCTGGTTTTCAGCCTCCGACAAGCCAAACACCACCCTACTTAGCTTATATAACCCACCACACCCCAGCCCCAGTTCTGGAGAGCCTTTAAATCTGTGTCATGTTATACTGGCATCCACAAAACCAGCCAGGCAAGCTAGTGACCTGGGCAAGGCTAAGATTACCAGAACAGGATCACATTGTGTTCTGTTTTGACTCCTCTGTAAAGACTGGGAGTGTCAGATTTAGAGTTCTTGCTGTCAGGTTTTTCTGATAACCCTGGGGGTTCATCCCAAATGAACCTGTCCCTTCTTGGCTTTACCCCAAGCAGACAACAGGGCATTAGTTACAGCAGCAGAATCATGGCAAAAAGGGTCTTCGCCAGCTTTGGCCAGCTACTGGGGCTTCTTTGCACTGGTTCTGCATTTTTGTTCCTCTGAGAGTGTGGAAACTTTTGGATCAGAAATGTATGACATGCATATGCACAAGAAGGAGCAAGCTTTGAAGCCCAGAACTGTTTCCACAGGAAATGAGAAAAGGTTAAAAAAATGTGTTGAGTGGGAAGAGGGAGAAAAGAAAGATGAAATTAGATATGTTTTCTTTCTTGCTTTAAAGAATATTTTTAAAGTGTGTGTGTGTGTGTGTGTACTCGTGTGTGTACGTGTGTGTGTGTGTGTGTGTGTGTGTGTGTGTCTTGTATTTGGCTTGAGCCCTGGGCTTACTCAACAAGAGTTGATATATCTCAAAATAATAGAGCTTAATTAGCATAATGTAACTGCCTGATAAAATCACTTGTGTTGAATAGTGTTGTTTATGGAAAAAGCTCTAAATTATAAAACAGATCTGAGAATAACTCCATGGAGGTCCTGGGAACCTCAGGAAAAGGCACGAGCTAGTCAGGAGAGACCACNACCTAGCACTCGGCTCATTCAGGTCAAATGGTTCTGCATGNCAGAAAGTACTGAGGTGGGTGGAATATGCNGCTTGCCTTGATGAAATTTGTTAGCAGTTAGAGGAGAAACACAGTCAAAAAGAATATAGTAGATAGTAAATAGTTCCAGGCTGGTAGAATTAGACCCAACGGGTGAATTTAATCAGAAAAGCCAGTCTTTGAAATGGTCCTCAAAACATATTTTTATCCCCTCTGAAGCCTACAGAGACTCTGGACTTCTTCTGTTCCACTGCCTTCCCTGCCACATCACCATGGTGCCACTCCATTTAGAGACTGTCAGTCACTGAAACTTCGTCACTAATACTCCCTGGTTGTAGTCATTCCTACATTTTCAGCACTCTCAAGAATGAGTATACCTAGTTATGTGTTACTTGCCATGCGTTGTTTTACATGTTTCTACCGAGACTGTACATTTTTGACAGGGTATTTTTTGTCTTTTTTATTTGTTTGTGTGTGTGTGTGTGTGTGTGTGTGTATGTGTGTGTGTGTGTTTGCATATGTGTAGTATGTGTGTGCTTGGTGCCCACAGAGGCCAGAAGAGGATATCAGATCCTCTGGAAGTCAGGTTACAGGTGATTGTGAGCCACTATATGGGTGCTGGGAACCAAACCCAGAACCTCTGCAAGATTAGCAGGTGCTCTTAACCACTGAGCCACCTCTCCAGTTCCTGGTCTGAATTCCTGACCTTCTATGTACAAACTAACTCAAAGGTTTCTTGATACCTTTCTCTTTCTGCTCCTGTGGAAGACTCAGAAGACAGACCATTGCAACTATGTCATTTCATTATCTATCAAATTTTTCCTTTTTCATGATTCCATACTCTTAAATCTCTTCATCCTATTTTGCTCTGTAGTGGACAAAATCAAATTGCTATAAGCTGAGTATCTAAAGAAATTTATCTGGAAACTCACATTTACCACCATTTCACCCTAGACCCGATTGATGGAGGACTGGGGNCTTTCACAGATTCCTTCTNATCTTAAGCACGCTGCCACTGTGACTGAGTATTTTTCTCCTCTAAAAAATTTAACCTGTAGAAATTTGGCCTTGTAAATTCAGACTGGTGGGGCAGCTTGTTACTCTCGGCGATAGTATCCGATAAATAGTTACTAATTTTCTGTGAATACTTGAGTGTCGTGTGTGTTCCTACTCTATAAATGAAGCATACTTTCCCGGATGAATCATCGATGACATGCTATTGGCCATATCTGCTAGTNAACTAAGATAGCACACACTTTCTGAATAGTATTAGCCAAGAGCATGAGACCACACTATAAGAACAATGTTAAACAGCAAGGTGAATTTTAAAATGTGTTTTTAAAACTGTAGTTAGTGCCTCACTGTTAAATACTTTCTTATCAATTTCCTCTCTACTTCTATGTTCAATTCAAAGATTGTCTGATATTGATTGACCTGTGTGGTTAATTAAAATGCATTTACTTCATTTTTAAGTTTGTATAATTCTAGCCACGGTTCCGAAAATTATTAAGAGCTATATTCAGAATTATGCTCTTGAAATTTTAATTTCCTAAAATGGTGCCTTCATAATCATTTTCCTATCATCACTTGAATGAACACTGATCCAAGAAGCTATTCAGCTCCCACGGGCTGCACCTGGCAAGAGGAACGAAACGTGAATACATTCATATGCTCAGAATTATTTTATTAGGCTATTTGCCCAGGTTTTAGAAATACTGTGCCCCACATATTTAAATTATCCCCTTTCTCTCGAGAGGATAAAACCTTGATTGAAATAGCTGCCTCCCTTCTTTTTTCAATCAGCAACAAAAGAGAAAGAAATGAATTAAGCACTCGGATTAAATTAATGCTGAATGTAGCGGCTCATAAACACTTCTCAAATTTAGAAGTGCTAGTCGGGGAAAGAGGGGNAAAGGCACAAAGAGAATCAGCTGAAGATACATAATAGGACAACTGGACCGTGAGTTAATTGCGTAAGGGTCACCTAGGAACCTTGATTAAAAACATTAACATCTTGATGTAACAAATCTACAGGACTTCTTCATGTCTCTTCCCTCAAGCTCCCACAGGCTTCTGGGGGCCTTCTGGTTGCCTTGGTCACGGAAGGTTTGCTCCCTTTAATCAAGTGCCCCTCCCCCGACCCTAACCTCCCGCTTTGAGAAAGGAGCCTTTGCTCAGCAGACCAGTTCCAACTTCTACCCATCTTTTCTCTCGCCTCCAGCAGCCGAGGCCATGGTTGGATGGCAGCTGATTCCAATGTCACACTAGGATTTCCAGGAGAGCTACCTGCAATGTGGAGGAACAGACAAAGGCCCCTGACTGAGAAAGCTGCCAAGGAACCTGGTTAGGAAACAGCGGCCACAGATTACAANTATCTGATTAGTGCTGGTCTCCTGTTCTCAAGTGTTGAGTTCTTAGTTCTCACGTCAGAATAAGAGANAGGCAGTCCAGCATGACAGGCACGTGAGAGCTTGGCTTTCCTCGGCTTCCCTTTGGGGCCCAGCCTCTCTTGAGAATTTCAGTTCTCTTTCCATGACACTCTCTGTACACTATTGTTATATATTTTTTCTGTCCTTGCTAAATTGAACAATTTTTAACAATTTAGACTAAGTCTATATCTCTTCCTCCCCACAGGGAGCAGGGCTTTCTGTGGTACTCCTACCGCCCTGTGCTGTTCCCCTGACTTTTAACTCCACACTGAATCTCTGCTGGACCCAAGGAGGAAATTTACTCTTGGAGCTTTAGGTTCTTGGCTCAGAGTTTCTCACTATGAGGAGGGTAACAAATACTTAAACCACTCAGACCTTTTGTTTGTGTTTTTCTTGATTTTCCACCTCTCTCTCTCTCTCTCTCTCTCTTTCTCTCTCTCTCTCTCTTTTCTCTCTCTCTATCTCTCTTCTTTCCTGTCCTATCTCCTTCCCTGGCTATCAGTACACACTCTTAGAAACACATTAAAATACTACTGAAAATAAATTATTGTTTTAAAGTTTAAACCTAAAATTGTGGTTAGCAAGACGTTGACTAAACAAATCCATCACTTTTCAGGGGGGTTGCTTATTTTCTTTCTCATTAAACTTTGGGTAGCATTCTGAATAGCCACCTTCTAAAATGTAAATCTAAGTAATACCCAGCAATGATTCTCCTTCACACTCACANCAAAGTTCTGACATCACACCCCAAAGTTCCCTGCTGGCTGCACCATATACATTCCCTACCATGAGTGTGTACTTAGGTACTACACACTCTGTCACATACCTGTTAACCTGAACACCCTTTTCTGGGCCTCCTGTCTCCAAGAAAACTTTTTCAACCCCCTTGAGATGCGCAACAGTTCAATAACCTTCCCATGCACCAGTTGACTAGAACATTTTGCAAATCTCACAGAGCACTGGCTTCCCTTTTGTTTTCTTGGTGAGTATGTTTAGTAAGTGTGTGTATGACAACTGAGCTATTAAGCCTCAATCTTTGCTTGTCCCTTCTTCCATGGATCAAGACAAGCTGATAAGAATGTCTCGATGTTTCTTCTTTTGACCAGATTCAAAGTACTCAAGGGTCCACTTACAGAAAGTTTACTCTGTAACCACAGTGCAAATCCCAGATGCTGTCCATGCCTGATTAACATATTTCAAACCTTCCTGAGAAACCTGCTCCTTTTACCTCCAAGGTCTAGATTTCAGAAGTAATGATTCTCTTCACAACTTGTCAGTCTAGGTGTGAGGTCAGAAGTTTCAACATTCAAACCAAGCTTTGGGCAGAGAGCCCATTTCCCACCAAAGGTCACTATAGCAATAATTATGGGCATCAATTCTCTTCCTTATGTCTCCCCTAAATTTTGAGTCCTTTGAGGATAAGTGTGTGGCACTATAGTAAGTGTTCAGAAAAAGACTTGGTTGTTGGATAAAATACATATCTTAAGCTGAGTGCCTGCTTTCATGAAGTAAAATGTAAATAAGCCTTCATGGTTTGAAGAAAATTTGGGTTTTATCAAATGCAACTCAAATAAAAGAGGCATGTATATTACTATCTGCCGGGGGCCAAAACCTATATTGGCTATAATTAAGCTATCTTAGCCCAGGTAATCTTCAGTTCTTGTTTCCTGAGTAACAGGTTCCCTTTCCAGAATTCTTGTTAAGTGCCTTAAGCAAAAACAGCTTGGTACTTCCTTATCTTTTTGTCAGTCAGGGACATCTGCTATCCTCACCTTCCTGAGAAAACATCTTGCAGTCAGGTTACCTAGCAACTTAATTGCCCTGACCCACGCCCTCAAGCACAAGCTCCCGCTATATAATCAATTGGTGAAAGAATAAACTTTGCAGCTTGATCAGAATCCTGTCTTGCTGTCATTCTTTGTGTCTCTTGTCCCTTTCATTCACCGTTCCCCCTTCTAGGGTCTCTGTTGAAGACCCCGCTGGCTGGGGCAACTATCAGTGCCTGTTAGGGTAGGCAAATATGCAGAGGTTCTTGGCTTTCTTGGGTTTTTTTTAATCGTGTGTGTGTGTGTGTGTGTGTGTGTGTGTGTGTGTGTGTGTGTTGTCTGCTCACAAGTATGTGGGTCATAGCTGTACATACATGGGGAGGCCCCAGGAAGACATCAAATGCCCTACTCTATCATTCTCCATCTTATTCTCTGGAGACAGGATATGTCACTAAACTATGGACTAGGCTGGTAGCCAGCAAGTCCCTGAAAAGCTGTATCTATACTTTTCCTCACACAGAAGTGCTTGAGTTATAGGCACATGCACCTGTGTCTGGCTTTATATTGGGGTATTGGGATTTGAACACAGGTTCTTGTGGTTGCATAGCAAGCATTCTTATTCACCGAGCCATCTCCCAGCCCATATTATTGTTATTTTTAATAGTAAGAAAACACACACACACACACACACACACACACACA
>LZPO01066890.1:44392-57055 GCA_001675575.1 Neotoma lepida
GTGTGCCACCACCTCCTACTGCTAGTTCCCCATGTGACCTTGGAGTCACAGAGAACCAAATGGATTAAGGGCGTGTGCTAACTTGCATTGCTATTGTTTTCTATTAGTGGCTGGCAGCCCCGTTTTTCCTCTGACCCTCAGATAAATTTTATTAGGGAGGACAAATAAGATATCACCACAAAGCTCTGAGGCAAAACATGTCTTTATTTGGGAGCTGTTTGGCAGCCCAAAGAAAATTCCAACTACACCAATTGATCATTTACAATCAAATATAATAATTATAGATCCTTAAGATGAAGTTACTCTTAGACTAGAGTGATGGCTCAGCAGTTAAGAGCACTGGTTGTTCTTCCAAAGGACCTGGGTTCAATTCCCAGCACCCACATGGTGGAACACAACTGTCTGTAACTCCAGTTCCAGGGGATCTGGCACCCTCAGGTGGGCAAAACCCCAATGTACATAAAGGAGTAAAGAAATCTTAAAAAAGAAAAAATGAAGCCATTCTTGAAGTAAACAGAAAGAGGTCATGAACAAGTAGGATTGGTGAAGTAAACACCATCGAAGAACGCTGTTTGAACTGATAATAGTATATCAGGTTAAATGCTTATCCTTTAAGCCAGGGAAGGGGCTTAAGAAATTAAAAGTTGGGTTTGTTTCTATCAGTGTGCTTTAGTAAAGAATCAGGCCTACATATGAGAGAGTAGTTATTATGGGTTTCTGCAACAATGAAGTGGGTAGGCTCTAAATGCTAAGATGTGAGACNGTGATATCAGGATTGGGATCTGAAGCTGGTCGTACATTTATAAGAACATAAGAATGGAAAAAATAGTGAAATTTACAAGTCAAATTTGTAATAGAAGCATGTAAATACAGAGAATAATTCTGAGATGCTCTAAACTGACCTTGTAGGGCAAAATAATGTCCCTCATCCTAACTTGTCTATATCGTAATCACCTAACTTTGTAAAAATTACTTTCTACANCCAATGATATTTTTCTGGTGTGATTAAGAATCTTGAGACAGTAGCTAACAAGATGGTTCAGCAGATAAAGGTGCTTGCCACCAAGTTTGATGACCTGAGTTCAATCCCCTAGACCCACCCAGAACTTATGAGTAAGAGGCTCTGTGAGTTCAATGCCAGCCTGGTTACCTAGTGAGTTCAATGCCAGAGCCACACAGTGCGATCTTGTATAAAAACAAACTAAAAGCAACTAGTTAAATTAATTTTAAATTAGTATATACTGTAATGGGTGACATTATGCACTTTCATACATATACGTCATATACTTGGTTTTTATTCACACTCACTGCCTACCCTTGCCCCCTCCTGCTCTCTTACTAGTCCCGTTCTTATCACCCCAAATCCCTCCTTCCAGCTTTTATATCAAATAGATTCCATTATCCTCTTAGTTTCTCCTCCCTACTCCTTTATAAATCGCCCTCCCTTCTTAGACTTCCATTTCTAAACCCATGTTCTACATAAATGTTATAGGCACATTTAACCTTCATATATGTGACATTGTTAGCACAGACATTCAAGACAACCTTAAGGCATCCTATAACAGGCTGATAGTGAGGTGTGATGAGGAGTTTCAAAATGAGGCTGATACTNTGCTTTGAATGTGGTTTATCCCTCAGAACTTGTGCAGGAAGTTTTTCCAAAAGTCGTAAATGAATATCTGGAAGATGGGAACATTCCAACAGCAATGTTTAGAGACTCAACCTCAGGGTGGTGATTAGGCTTACTTAAGGTCATGAGTGTGGACACATACAAGATCAATCACTGAATCCTGGTGGCTGTATAAGGCTAGAAACCAGCCTCATAGACAGAGACATAGCTCTGCCTTTTGCTTTTTGGTAGCTTTTNCCAACCCAAGATTCTTCCAGCAAGAAGGCAATCACCAGAGTAAAGGTGATGTTAGTATCATGCCCTTGCCCATGAGCCAAAGACCTTTACTCTTAAAAACATTATCCTGCCAAATGTGGTGGTACATGGCTTTAACCCCAGCACTCTAGAGGCATAGGCAGGCAGATCTCTGAGTTCAAGGCCAGCCTGGTCTACACGGTGAGTTCAAAGCCATCCAAGGGCTGCTTAGTGAGACCCTGTTTCAAATAAATAAAAACATTCTCCTGCCTCAGGAGCCAGATAGATGGCTTATCAGGTAACTAAGCTTNAGGACCTGAGTTTGAATCCTTAGCACTCAGGTGAAGCATGGCTACAGGCATCTGTGTCCCCAGAGATGTGAGGGCAGAACCAGAAGGATGGCTGGGATTTGCTTACTGCCAGCCTAACTCCAGGTGAACTAAGAGAGGCATTCCCAAAGAAATAAGACAGGGAGAGTTAAGATAGGACAGCCTATGTCCTCCCTGGCCTAAGGTGCGCTCGCTCTCTCTCTCTCTCTCTCTCTCTCTCTTCCTCTCTCTCTCTCTCCTCCCCCTCTCATCCTGCCTCAGATATTTCCTTACAGCAACAAAAATGGTTCAATTCAATAAGATAGTTATTGCCCCTTAAAAACACATTATAATGAAATCCCAAACCTTCTTGGGTTTTCATTCAAATTCATCAATCCCAGCAGTAAATTACCAGCTCAGAGAAACAGCAATAGTGAAAGCCCATCTCTTCCCTCTACAAGCCCAATAACTGCTACAGAATAATCTTCTTGTACACTATAAAGATTTGTCACTCTAATTGGTTTAATAAAAAGCTGACAGTCTGGTATTTGGGCAAGAAGTTAGGCGAGAAAGCCAAACTGAGAATGCTGGGAAGGAGAAGGCCGAGGTTAGGAGTCGACAGCCAGATGCAGAGGAAGCAAGATGAGAATGACATACTGAGAAAAGTTACTAAGCCACATGGCTAAACACAGATAAGAATTATGGCTTAATTTAAATGTAAGAGCTAGTTAGTAATAAGCCTGAGCTACTGGCCAAGCATTTATAATTAATATAAGCATCTGAGTGATGATTTGGAAGCCTGTTGTGGGATGGGGCAAGACAGAGAAAAGCCTCTGTGATGGAAATGTCTTTTAAAAAAGGTATTGTTCTGATTGGTTGATAAATAAAGCTGTTTGGCCAATGGTGAGGCAAAATAAGGTTAGGCAGGACATTCAAAATAGGGGGAGAGAGGAAAAAAGCAGAGCTGGGCAGATGCCATTCTGCCATCTAGAGAACAACATGTAACACCACACAGGTAAAGCCACGTGGAACACATGGCGACATAGATTTATAAAATGAGTTAATTTAAGATGTAAGAGCTAGCTAGTGCGAAGCCTGCCACGGCCATAGTTTTAAAATGATATAAGCCTCTGTGTGTTTGCTTGGGTCTAAGCGGCTGTGGGAGCTGGGCGGGACCAGACAAATTTTCTTCTACAAATTTGCCCATACATGGTGGCAAGACTTTCCACCTAAAACTTTAAAATCTTTAAAAACTTTAAAAACAAATTCTAAAATTCTAAAAAATATATATGCAGTTATATAAATAAATAGTTTTAAAAAATAAAGTCTTTAAAGAGACAGTAAAAGTAATATAATAAGCCATGTAACAATGGATATTACACAGAAAAACTGGATTGTGTTGTCTTTGGGATTTTTAACTGTAGAGAGATATTTGATTGTAAAAGCTGCTGAGTTAAATCAATATGTACATTTTAAAGGTATCTCGATTTCAAAATTTATGTCTAAGGATACTTTACTTTGAAAAGGAAGCTCTGCTTTTGTTTCCACAGAAAGCAAGAGGCTATGGATTTGTTCCAGGTTAAGATGGATCAGATTTGATCAAGCCAGACCTAAACCTTAACAGATGGTACCTATCAACAAAGGTTATAGCCGGTCTTCCTGGGACTTGACCAGTATCTTGAATTTTCTCAGGATCCCCATAAGATTGCTAGCACCCTCATCCAGCAGGAAGTAGTATGAGAAACTATGCCCACATTCCCCCCCCCAAAAAATGGACTATGGATGTTTGTCTTTGTTTAGATTGTTGGTTACAAATTGTTATTGTCATAGTCAATCTCTTTCTAAAAGAAGAAAGGGGGATATGATATAAAAATAAGGGATATAGATATGATAGGATAAAAGGATAGATTGTTAAACCTACTTTTAAAAAACAACAACTTGTTTAAAATGTTTTACATTGTTATGGATTTTAGTTTATTTATACAAATTTAAAGTTAATTTTGTTATACAGTATATATATATATATATATATATATTTCTACTCTTGTTTAAAGTATTATGTTTGTTTAACTCATTTAAATTACAATAGATAATTAAAAATACAGATTAATAATTAGTCTTCTATGATAGTCAAACTTATAGTCATGTTAGTTAAGTTTTCTAGATACACATAGATATATTTCAATTAGATAGGTAATCTACAAACACTTCAAAGACGTACAGAATATGACATTTAAAATGTTTTTAAAACTTTCTAGACAGTGAGACACATATGCTCCTGACAACAGCGATTTACTTCAAAGAGAAAGATGGGCATCGAAGACACTCCATATGGAGTTTATCTTCTTGACAAAAATAGCCATTTGGACAAAAAACTCTTCTTGCCTGGACTGCTTAAAAAATGTTATATAAACTGGACATACAAGACCCATAGTTTAGTTAACCACTAAACTTTACAAGACAAGATGGTCCTTTGGGTTCCTGCTTCTCAGCAGATACTACAAACATTCTACAGGACACAGAGAGAAGTGACTGAGAGACTCTAGGCCTGTAGGCTAAAAAATGGATGCCCCAACATTGCAGAAAAACTTTAGGTGACTGTTCAAATAGCCAGCTGTCTCTGTCATTCTAGATTTTTNAAAGTTGCTTACAATGCTCTTCCTGTTTACTTAGGTAGTATTATATCCTTCTGAGGTCTTTGATGTAGTTAAAAACTAGATAGTTATAATCATAGTTTTCCTTAGTTGTAATAAAAAATAAATTAGATATAAAACTTTAGACTCAAAAATATAGGATAAAATATTTTCTTTAATTTTGCCAAATACAAATAGATATTATAACTGTAATTCTTGCTTGATAACTGTTTTGTTTTATGTAATTTTACTATGTTAAAGTTAAAACCTTCCTTTTAAATAGAAAGAAAAGGGGAAATGATGGGAACGTCTTTCTAAAAATGTGTTGTTCTGATTAGTTGATAAATAAAGCTGTTTGGCCAATGGTGAGGCAGAATAAGGTTAGGCAGGACATTCAAACTAGGGGGAGAGAAGCAGGAAGCAGAGCTGGGGAGATGCCATTCTGCCATCTAGAGAACAACATGTAACACCACACAGGTAAAGCCATGAGGAACACGTGGCGACATAGATTTATAAAATGTAAGAGCTAGCTAGCGAGAAGCCTGCCACAGCCATAGTTTAAAAATGATATAAGCCTCTGTGTGTTTACTTGGGTCTAAGCGGCCATGGGAGCTGGGTGTGACCGGCCAAATTTTCTTCACCTCTGATTACAAATAACAGACAGCAAAGAGAAGACTGAGAAGGGCAGTGAGCCATGCTTCATCTCCTTCTGTTCCTCTCTGCTTCACTTATTTAGAGAATGTTTCAGAATCCCTAGTTTTAAAACAAGAAACCCTAGTAATGAACACATCCTTGAATCTTATTGGGTTAGTAAAGTTCCATCACAGCCATCAGCCTNTCATGCCACTTGCCATGTGCAAGTTCTGACCATGTATAATAGAACATAAACATGGAAACTACTTCATTGGATCAAAGAAAAGAAAAATCAGTACCTTGTTTTCCTGAACCACAGAACTTCTAATTGCTTTTAAGTGAGTGATACCTTTCAGCCATGATGAAGTAGCTACATAGAGCCCTTTGCAAAAGCCCGTGCTGATGCAAGAATGGGAAAGGGTCTCTCCTAAGATTGTCATAGGTAGGGGATAAAACATACAGATGCCAATAAAAGAGTGAAGAAATGAGACAACAGTCAACCAAGATATTAAAATTGTTTAACCATAGGAAATAGATCATAACCTCAGCACTCAGGATGCAGAGGCAGGCAGATCTCTATGAGTTTGAGGCCAGCCTGGTCCACAGAGCTAGTTCTAGTACAGCCAAGGCTACACAAAGAAACCCTGCCTCAAAAAAATAAATAAATAAATAAAATAAAAAGAAGGAAAGAGAAAGAGAAAAAGGAAAGAAAAGAAAAGAAAAGGAAAGGAAAGAAAAGAAAAGAAAAGAAAAGAAAAGATCAGGCCACTCAGGAATAGGAGTTAAAACTCATCAGAAAACATACCCTGGATCTCCTTCCCCACTAATAATGCTAACACAGGTGATAACTTCATTAGACACTGCTACAAGCCTTTTATATGTATCAACTCATTCAAACAGCCAAGTCAGTTGTATGGTGGCAATTCTCTGTATTTAAGAATAAGGAAACAGAAGTAAGGATGCTTAAGGTAGTACAAGATTCCATAGCTTTTACAAGACACAGTATTTCAATTCCCGTGTATTGCCCAAGCTCCAACACTGAACAGTCTTTAACAAATGTCCTGTTTGGCCTTGGTGAATATTGAAGACGAGATGAGGAGAGAAGTAAAATGTTGCAGGTGATTCTGACAAGGCAGATCCTAAGCTAACTCTCTGGGGGAGAATCAGTAGTAAGGAAAGAAACAGAGCCACTGAGAAGGGGGCGGAAGAGGGAGGGGCTTGGAAAAGCTCACAGAGGGCATGGTAGGTATTGGATCAGTGTGGGTCGCCTGTGTNTGTATGCAAAGACAGCATGCAGGTGTGGAAGAAAAATGTCCACGCAAGGTGACAGAGGATGGTTGGCGGGAAACGGAAGAATGGAAATGAAATGGTAAGGATGACTTCCCAAGAGTTTCTAGAAGTCTCGGAGCCCTCTCATAACATAGGCATATGATGATATGAACTGTGTTTGATTCTTACAGAAAAATAAGATTAAAAGGGTTAGAGATATTTATCATTCCAACATCTGAGAGACAGAATTTTAAAAAGTAAATTTAGAGTGGGTTAGGTAACTTTAAATGTTATCTTTGGATAATTCCAGGGCCAACAAGAAGAAATTCAGATTCCCTACTTGGCTTATTATTAGTCTTTACATAGCCTTGTGCCACAATGCCAAGTAAACAATGTTGCTTTCGGATCACCAGCATCCAAACTGGAGTAAGAGGTAACACATTTCTACACCTTCTAGACAGGTCAGGCCTCCATCTGTGTGAAGTCGCTAATTACGTGTTGTCAATGAAAACAACCCTTGTAGACCGCTGAAGAAATGCGTTGGAAACAGGGGTTTGAAGTGAAGTTTAAAAACACAGGTGTTGCTTTGTTCAATCAAAGCCTAACAAGCCCTCAGTGGGATAAAAGGGTGAGAGGTGGGCCGGGAAGGGGTGACGTCATCCTCTGCTGGAACCCTCTTCAGAGAGGAAAAGGCCCGCAACAGCTTACTAAGCACTTCCTACTAGGGGATCCAGAAAGCTGAAGGAAAGGTGCTGGATTTCAACCATGATACTGCTCACACCTCTGACAACAACCTGTGAAAAGACATTGTTAAGAGGCACAGAAGCCATGGCAGTTAAAATTAAAGTTTAGACTTTTTTTTTTTTTTGAGGTGCTAGAAATCAAACCCCAAATCTTCCACATGCTAAGCAAACTCTGTACCACGAAGCTATGTCCCAGCCTTTAAAATCAGGCCTTGAAGCCAATAACAAATTATAAATCGATGTGGACTTTTTGTTTTTGTGTTATTGGAGAGTTGAAGGGGCCGGTAAATCCTCCTTCATCTGTCAAAGGCTGACATTTGTACCCTGGGATGGTGTGTGGTGTGCGCATGCCTGCCATAAGCGCTGGACCTGTGCTACTGAAGTCAGTACGAAAAATGACTTGTTCAGNTTGCTTTTAATTATGATAGTTAGGACCAAGTGAAAAGGCTCAGTGTGTGAAGGCATTTGCCATGTTAGCCTGGGCACCTGAGTGTGATCCCCCAAACATATCAGGGAACTAGGAGAAAACAACTTCGGACCATTGGCCCTACTGTGTTCTGTGCCACACGTGCCCCTTTCTCCACATTGTGAGCACACACAATAAATGATTTTGCAGAAGAAGAATTACTTTCTAGAAGTCTCACAATCACGATGTTTCAAAGTTTAAATGTATCACGTACTGCTAACTCCTCACTTGCACAGTCAAACTCACTTACACCAGCTCAGCACAGAGAAAAACAGCCACACTGCTTTTGCTTGCAGGCATTGCATCCCACATGTCAATGACCTGCAAGACTCCTAGGAATGTTCTGAAAATACAGAGGGAAGCTTCACTTAAAACTTCTCCAGGAAGCTTTTTGTTCCCTCCCCATCGCCATTATCTTCAAATCCAGGTACATCTGTAGTAGGAATTTGTTCTGTGGAACCCTGCAGCAGTATTTCTCCTCATTTCCATGGCGACAGCTCCTATCAACTTTTGAAGGAACTTGCCTGTATTGTAAACAAACCTCTCTTGGCAATTGGCCTGTTTTCTTTTTCTATCTCATCTTCCATCTGCTCAAAGGCTNTGCTTCAAAAAGAAATAGGTTGCAGGTGTGTACTTTTTCCTTTCCTTACTACCCTCCCCCTTTGTTTCTGAAAGAAGTCGATCTTGGAGATTAAAATCCGCTCCACTAGTGACATTAACAGTCCCACACAATGAGGCTGAATACCTGTGTGTACCCGTGAAGCCACAGTTGGCGCAGATCAGCATTTAGTGCTTTGGTTAGGTTTTTAACAAAAGTCCTCATGGAAACGGGAGGCAGCCTCATGCATGAAGCAAACAAACCATAGTGCCAGTCAAAGATGAAACCGAATCAATATTTTTAGGCTCTTTCATTAAAGACAAAAGTTATTATTACAGAAGTATTTTAATGACAGGAACAGCCTTGCTAATAATAATCACAGTGATGGGAGAAGGGGTTTTTATTTCCTTTTAGGAAGAAAAAAATAAAAGGTCTCTCTCATGTTTAACTCAGGGCTTCATGGCTTCAAACTTACAGAGCTTTAATTTCCAAGGTTTAGTATGTAGGTAAGTTATTTGTCTGATGTGATAACTTTAACAGTCTTATAAGTTCACTTATCTACACTATTTTCCTCCCTTGGTGTCACAGCTATCAGATCAAGTGACTACTAGAATAAACACAATGGTCTGGCATTATTTCAGATAAATATTAAAGGTTAGATACACACGGTTAACTTAGAAAAAGAAGAAAAAAAGATAAATTCCCTTCACCAAACATCAAATTTGAAGAGAGCTAATTAGAACTTGGCTAGATTTACAGAAAAATTTATGGACATATGAACTACAGTCTTAGATGTCTATTGAAAATGTGTTGTTTGCTTATGTTGTTTTTAATTTTCTTCAATGTCCATGAGAAGGACCACCTCACTGATAATATCTGAAGAAAGTTCATTCATAACATATTTTAATTGGCATATGAAAACTGTGTAAATTTATGGTATATAATGTAGTAGTCTGATACATAGTCATTCCTCACTATTGTAGAAGATTATTTCCAGGCCCTTCTAGGATACTATAAACCAAGGATGCCCCAGTGGCTTATGGGAAATAGCCTTCTATTTGTATGTAACCTACACACATCCTTGTGCATATTTTAATCATTTCAAGATTACTTATGAGAAACAATACATTGTACATGATAAATTCATATTATTTTAAGAATAACAAGAACAAAAATGTATATTTTCAGTATAGAGGTGGCTGTTTGTTTTTATATTTTAAACATTTCGGATCTATGATTGTGGCTGTGGATTTAGAGAGCAGCATAGTCTTGCTGTTGGTTGATTAAATCAAGACAGTGACATCTTGTCTCCTCATATCCTGGCCATCCTGTGGTAATTGCTGACATCGCAACAAAACTCTAGGTTTAGGAAGACTATGGTGACCTCTCTTAGGCAAATAATAGAAAATAACTACAACCCGAACGAAGTTTCCAGAATGTTTTCGGTTGTTGAAAGTCTTAAAACGTACCTGAACAAGGCACAGAACTAATAACAGTAGAATACTTTTCATTTTGAGGTGTTTTCAAGTCCTTATTTTATTGTATGGTCTAACGTTTACATGTTTAATGATATAAACAATTTCATATTACAGGAAGAAAATCCAAAGCCAACAAAAACAAAGAACTGTCTGTGTGGTTGTGTGTGTATGTGCTTGTGAGTGTGCACATGTATGAAGGCCTGTGGAGACCAGAGGTCACTGTTGAGTGTCTTCCTTAATTACTCTCCTCTTTATTTTTCAAGACAGTGTCTCTCGATAGATGTGGATTTCATCAATTTAGCTAGTCTGGCTAGCCAATGAGTTCCAGGCATCTGCTTGTTTCCTGCCTCTACTTCCCATGCTAGGAACTGCTGTGGGCCTGCTGTGGGTACTGGGGATCCAAGCTCAGGTCTTCATGTTTGCACAGCTGAAAATTTATGACTGAGCCATCTCCCCAGCCCCCAAATAATATTTATAGCTATCTTTACAATACAATCATTTTCCATGTGGTAAAAATCAACAACACTTATTAAAAATATTTTATATATATGATACCCAATAGTATGTCAAAGAAGTCACTTTACTGAGGAAAAAAGTCAGATTGTATGGGGTTTACTTTTGCTGCATAGTTCTGTTTATAACAAGTATTGGAAGAAGACTGTTATGATCAAGTGTGTTCTTAGAGATAGGGGTTGTTTGAATTCTTTAGTGTTATTGTTGCTCTTTTAGATTTATTTATTCTTTTGTGTGTAAGTGGTTTGCTCACATTTATATCTGTATATCATGTGCATCCTGGAACTGCGGTTATGGACAGTTGTGAACTGTCATGTGGGTGTCCTCTTCAAGAACAGCAAGCAGTCTTAACCACTGAGCCATCTCTCCAATCCCCTACCATGTTGATTTTTGTTGTTGTATAATTGAAGCCTAGTCACAATCCCCAAAGATTATATGAGCTACTTTTCTAGTTACTATGACATCAATACCTGAAATAAACCTAAGGAGAAGAATTATTAAATTAGTTTAACAGTTTCAGAGTTCAGCCCACAGTCACTTGAGCCCATAGTCTTCAGCAGAACATCATGGTAACTGAAGCATGCCACATAGGAAATTCTTCAGCTCATGTGGGACAGGACCTGTTTGCAGTGACCCACTTCCTCCAGGTAGGCTCCATCAGATAAGTTTTCCAGACCTACCAAAAAAGCACCACCAGATAAGGACCCAGTGTTGACAAC
This sequence comes from Neotoma lepida, assembly GCA_001675575.1. Lineage (NCBI taxonomy): Eukaryota > Metazoa > Chordata > Mammalia > Rodentia > Cricetidae > Neotoma > Neotoma lepida. The sequence goes on from LZPO01066890.1 coordinate 55,617, forward strand.
ATGAGTCAGCTGGGGACATGTCATGTTCAAACCATAACACAGTGTTATATCCACCCAATAGTACAGCNATTATGCCAAAAGTCAGTAACAGGTCATGTGCGTAAGCATCCCACTGCCTACAACTGCTTTCTCAACAGTGTGCTGCTACAGTGGTTTGTTAAGAGCACACAAAATGCTGCTACTAGAATCACTCATTGCATTTATCTGTACACCAAACCAAGTGGAGGATTGAGTCCAAATTCAAAGCACAGCACAAGTCCCTAAGTGGTTATGTGAGTCCCTCCATAAAACTGGTCAGGCTTCTCCAGGCAATAGAAGTTGGGGAGGATGTTAAATTATACAATGGAAACAATCTTATAGCCAACTTTATGGACCAAGTCCGACCTGGAAACTTAGTTTTCAGGCTGCTATAGTAAGTCTGAAGGAGGGAGTTCCCCAGTTTGGGAAAGAGTTGATCATGGCTCTTGGCAAATACATGGGAGGGCTGGCTTGCCTCTGGAGCTCTCTGTGTCTCTTTACGCTGCCCTTCTCACTCCTCCCTGTATTGACAAGCTGCCGTGTCAGTGCTTTCCAGAGTGGTCACCTACTCTGCCTCCTTCATTTTTAATTTCTGTTAATGCAGCTATATTTGTAGTTGGCTATGGCATCAGGGCAAAGGGTCTTACATACTTCTTTCTGGAATTTTTAAGCTGGCCTGAAAACCCTGCAGGATAACTCTGTGCACTTACTCACACAGATTTTCATGTAGGAAGTATTCCCTGAACACTTCCTGTATGCCCTGCACTGCTAACGGCTGAAAAGGCTGTGGGAGGGGGACTCTAACGTCTGTCCTCATGCAATGTCCTNAGTCGTGGGGAACAGAAGCTCTAATTACGTACTTACACCAACATATGTAGCCTTATAAGACAGAAGCTTTTAACAGAGGAATTTGACATCCAGCATTTGGAAACAATTTTCAGAGAATATGTCCCAGAGCGAAGCAAGGCTTGAGTTAAAGTTTGCAGAGGACACAGTAATTAAGCAGACAGATAGTAGAATTTATTGTCTGTTCCTGTTTACTGGGACTTCAGTCTCCCAAGAGCCACCACATGAGGCCTTTGAAACATGACCCTAGGGCCTGCAACTGTGTGCAGCTATGTTCAAGCTCGGTGAATATGAAATGAATGAGTTTACCTAGCCAAAAAAAGAGGAAGGGCAGAGCAGTTCAGACAGGATTAGACAGGATGCTTTATCTGAAGGAAGAATAGAAAAGAAGAGATCAGGCCAGCTCAACCATTCAGAAGGCTGAATGCAAGTTTGAGAAGCCAAGGATTGGGGAAGGATGTTGAGCCCTGTGGCTCCCATCCCCATTTTATTATTGGCCATCTAAGACTCTAGAGCTAATTTGGGCTATAGCAGTTTTGTGGGAAAGACCCACAGGAGACCTGACTCTTTTATCT